>VZRF01013122.1:765548-893877 GCA_013396875.1 Vireo altiloquus | reverse complement strand
AGCCAGCATGGACCTCCTTGGGCTTTCAGGAGCTTGGGTAGATGATTTAGAGCATTCCTGCTGGGACATACCAGGATGAATCCCATCCAACACCACAGCCTCATGGCTATTGTTCTGGTCCAAGTTGTCCCCAGCAATTCCAAATGGAAGATCAGTGTCCCTCGCACCACTCTGCCTCCCCCGTTGGACACCCTTCAGCATCCAGAGAAGCCGGTGGTACTTGGCAGAGCCAGGGTCTGTGGGGCAAGGACACTGAGAACAGCTAAAAGCAGAGAGGATGCCCAGAGAGCACAATTCCCACAGGATTCTGCCATCCTGAGTGGATGCTTGCTGTGGCTTTGGGCATCGGGGTCCTGCTGGCTCTGCTGGGCTGCACAGCCACAGAGGGCTGAGCTGAGTGTCAGCCACCCACGGAGAGCTGGGAGAAAGAATGTGGACAGGACACAGGATCCCAGTGACCTCCCACCCCCAGTACCAGCTTGCTGGTTACATTTATTTCATTTCCTTAAAGCATTCTTGTACCATAATTTTTTCAGGGGAAAAAAATCTTAAATTAAAAAAGAAAAAATGTAGGAAAACTGACTTTTTGTCAGAATTAAACACCCAATAACCTGTACAAATTGGTATGTTGATTTTCTCCATTCCCTTCACTTGTCAGAGTATTTCTCAAAGAGAAACTGGTTTCTTATGCTGGTTCTGATGAATGAGGCACATTTTCCCTCACTATACCTTCATTAACTTCAATGAGATCACTCATGAAATGTTAGCATTCAGTATTTTAAACTTCAGCAGAAACATGGCTCCACATAGTAAAATTCTCAGAGTTGTACTAATTTTCTTAAGAGACTGAATTCTCTACTCAGTTTGAACAGGATCTTACTCCTCAATTAGCTAGGTAGATCAAGGAGTTAAAAATGGCATATTCATCATCAGTAGCTTCAAGTTACACAGATTGTTCCACACAAAACCCCCACTATATATACTCTTTTATTTCACTAGAGCCCTTTATTATTCATTTCACCTAATTCAGTTGCACCAGATCCTAAGGCCCATTCAGGTGAAATTTCCATTGAAGCCAAGAGGATTCCTGTGTTAAAAAATGTTAAGTACCTCTGTATGCCTACTTGAGTTTTATTGAGTCTGGAGTTTTACTTCTAGGTTATCAGCAAATTTAAATATTCATGGTTGATTCTCCAGTCCAGAGCTGGCTATTAATAAGAAAAAGTAAGGTGGCAAAGAGCTTATTAAACTCAGTAATGTTCCCTAAATACTGCCTGTAGCTGGACAGCCTGAGGTAGTTTTTATTCAGTTTTTAGCTGCTCTACTACCTCATTCTGGTACTTCTCCGTAGAATTACTGTTTTTCACTGATGAAGGCATCTACCTGGAAAAAAAGTTTTTTAAAAAAAGGGGTTGCAATGTCCTGGCAAATTAAGTTATAAATTAGCATTACTGCACTGCACTCAAAAGCAGACTTGCTGGGGTTTTTTTAAATCACAGTAAAATGAGATGTCATTTGTAGTTAATTCACCATGAAGTTGGTATTTTAAAGCAACTGTCTTTTCTGTATAGCTCACATCACAAGGAACATTTCATATATGGAAACTTCTTAGTTGCAAAATGGAAATTTCATTAACATATGAATATTTCTATTTGCTCAAATACAAATATTTGCCCAGAATTTTGAATGTTTTGTAGTTCTCTGTTTTCTTTAAATAGATTCAATGGTGATTCTGCCACTTGAAAAAAATTTAAATCCCACTGCTTGAGTCCTCAGAATACAAGAGGAACCTGAAGCAGGTATGCCTGCACACAGAAAGTGTGAGAGATGTTCCTGGTGATAAACTAGACAGATGCTAAATTAGGGACTCAGCACTCTGTGAAAGGACCAAAGCAACACAGCCTCCAACAGAGAACCAACTCCATTGCCTCAGTTTGAGCAAGGCTTTTGCACAAAATTTGGCCATATAGGCTCTCATCTGTAGGAAGTTCAGCAGGAACACAAAGGTTTTATTATATTTAGAGTTCAGAGTTTGCTGCTTCTAATTTAAACATGATGTTTCTCCTGTAGCACTTAATTAGAACTTATGGATGAATAAACATCCAACACTGTGTAGCATCAGCCAAAATGAACAAAGAAAACAGGAACAAACAAACCTCCCTTTCCCCTGGTGATTTCCAGGTGCTAAGAACATGCCAAAGAGAGGTCCTAACATTTTTTTTCCTATTTGGCTAGGATAGCCAACACTCCTCACAGCAGGCTCTTGGCTCACCTAGGAAAGACAGGCACCTCCCCCCCATCCTTCACTAACCCGGGTGTCTGCAAACCTGTTGTTCTCAAGTTCTCACTCCTCTCTCCAGCTGCAATTGCTGCTGTTCAGTAACATTTTGCCTTTCTTAAATACACTATCCCAGAGGCAATACCAGTGTCACTGATGGGCTTGGCCTTGGCCATTGTTGGGTCTGTCTTGGACAGGCAAAAGCTTCTGGCAGCTTCTCCAGAGAAGCCTTTCTGCTCTCCCTTTCCTACCAAAACTCTGCCATACAAACCCCGTACGTATGACCAAGTCATAAATAATAAAACACTAGAACGTTAGAACCATTAGTTACTTGTCAAGATATCATCTTGGGTAACATAAAAGATTAATACAGCTGATATTACTTTAATTAGAAACAAAGAAAAATATACAGACCCAAAGACCTGCACATAACAAATAAACTGCACAGGAAGACAAAAATATTACATTAAAAGCCCAGTAAACTGCCACCACAAAAACACCACCCCAAATACAGTGTCTGCTTAGTGTTTTTACCTGGCTTTAAAAATCAAACCATTACAGTATATGAGGCAGAGTAAACACTGATGAGCTGTCTCCTGATGTCAGGGTCAGCTGGGGGGTGAATAGTGTTCTTGGTCTTAGACTGACACTAAGATAGAACGACTTTTTCTTCCATGCAGAGTTACTTGTTGATTTGCAGACAGATGTCCCCTTGATCCTCAGAGACGGCCTTACTCAGATTCTTCTAGTAAATATTCTTTGATCTGTTCCCTGCTATCTTTACAAATGACAGCTTTGTTTTTTCCATCACATTAAGATATCACCCCTTGCCATTTTGCAATAAGCACCGCTGGGGCAAATGCTGCAAACAGCTTGGCAGCAAATGGAGCAGGACAACCTCAGCCACCTGGAACATCTGCCTTCTCTGAGTCTGTCACAGCCTCAGGAGTGACATATCAACCACAGCCACTGCTCTCTGTAATAAGCTAAGCATCACTTGCTTTACCCTTCTTGTCTCACACTACCCTGGCTTTGCCTCACCTTGAAATTAGAGGCTTTAGAAAGAACCTCATGCAAAGCTTTGTGCCCACAGCTGCACAGCTGGTTTGTTTCCCAAAATAAACCTCACTTCTTATTTTACAAAAGATCATAGACAGAGAAAAGGCAGGGAGTTTTGACATTTAGCTTACCGTAGTCATGGAAAAATCTCTTTCTCTGCTTTGGTTTTTATTTGCTCCCTTTTTAAACCAGTCTCCTTGACCGAAATATCTGTGATAGACACACACCTAAAGACTCATCCAGCTTAAGAATCAAATAAATGGCACACAGAAATACAATTCTCACATTTTTTTCTAACTGTAGGGTCCACAGCAATAGAGACTATAGGGAGTTTTACCCAAAGGAACGCAGAAGACAATATATTCCAGAAGAAGCAATTTAAGAGGCAAGAGCACTAAGACATTACGCAGCTTCTAGACAACAACTGCAGATCCTGCCAACTATGATGAAAACAAATCAGCTAAAGACCTCCTCATTTCCATGATGTAACATCCCACACTACAGATGTAAGCACAGCAACATCTAATTACACATCTGTGAAATCAGTGAGGTGCTGAAAAATACATATACAACTAGTGCAACACAGCAAGTCCTGATTTACTTACTCACTTGCAGTGTAATTAATAGAATTCAAAGCACATTTCTCAGCCATGATACATACTGGAAAATGACCTCTTATCTCAATATTAGACAATTCTTTGCAGGCAGAGCCCAAAACAACATGAACAAATAACCCTAGTAATTATCACATCATGATGCTCTGCTGCCATATCTTACCCTTGTTTCTGTTTATAATCAGCAGGTAATTCTTTGATACCTCTCTATCATTTGACAGTGTATTTTCTGGGGCTTTGCAAAGAATAAACACACATGTACTGCTACCACAGAAATATCCACCTCCATGAGCTCCAGACTACACAAAGCCCTTCTAATCTATCAGAAACATATTCCTCATTTATTGTGTATCACTTCAGACAGCAGCTGTCACAAGATGGGAGAAAAGCTGTGGTGCACTTGTGTTGAATCTGTTTTGGAAGCAATGCCCTCCCATTGCCAAAAGCCCTCCTGCAACCCCTGGAAATATACTGCACTTTCCATGTCCCTAGTTGGGAACCCACTGCTCCAAACCCTTCTGCCGTTTCCTGCTCATCACCTCAAATTATAATTTGTACAGACAGACACCCTAAATAACTCCCACCACTGGGCAGATCCCAGAGCTGTTCAGATATATTTCTTAGACCCAGGACTCGAGCACACGCAGGCAGGTGTTCAAGGAATGCCTGCAATTTCCGTGCATTCAATCATCTGTTTCCTCCTACCTTTGGTATCGCAGATTGTCCTGTCCATCTCATACTCACCACTTCATCAGTAGCAGAAGTGACTGACACTCCACAGATACAGAATAACTGTGAACCTGTCCACAAAACCAGCATTAAAACTCCACTGACCTTTGGCTCATCCACAGACAGAAAAGAGCAGCTCAATGAATGCTCTAGAGTTTTTCTGTTTTAAAGGCTGCAAAAATACGAGATGGATGGAAAATTGGGGCACTTGAGTTCATGCTGCCAGCAATTCTCACAGAGTACTGTATTTGTACTCCTCTCTGCACACCAAAATGTCTCTCAAAAGCCTTTAACAGCGATCCCTGCCAAGGACACACCTGGGTTTGAGCCCACAGTGTTACATACAATTAAGAATGCCTATCTGCAGCTCAGCCATCATGCTGGAATCACACAGCAATGTCACTAAAAATTCCAATATGAAAGGTTTCCAACACAAGTATCACAACTGTGTTAAATATGATCAAATGGTAATGATCACAGAGATCACAGATTTCAGCCCTGGCCAGAAAAACACAAAATGAACAAAAAAGAAGTGATTTGAAGATAGAATCAGATCCTAAAGGCTACAAAAATTCAGTTAGAAGCATCCAGCACATACTTAAAAGAAACAGCATTATAAAGAATGGATGGAGAAAGGAATCACTTGACACTATCTGTGAATTTCAATTTGCAGTTCACCCTCAAAAAGGAAAGATAGCCTCACAACTGTTATGATGATTTCTCATGTCAGCCTGTGACTGGCAAGAGGTAATACTTCTTAGCAGCATGTTGAATTATGTATCTGTACATAAGCCTTAAATGTGTATTTTAATTTCACCTGAGTAAATTACCTGTATAAATCCTACTCTTCTCAAATATCCCTGAATTTTTAATTAACCTAATATCATAATTTCAACCAGGCAGTCAGAAACGATGAGTAACATATGATTCATATTCAGAAGTAAACACACCTGCTTTTCAACAACATTTCTAATTACTGGCTCATTTTACCCTTTACATGGCATTGAAGCCAATTTGGGTCATACTGTTTTTGGCTGGTGATGAGTCCTTTCAGCTCACAAATAATGTATAAGAAGTTGCTGTGTTGTCAGTTTGAAGGACATTTTCAAATGCACTGTGGCAAATTGAATACATTACCAAAACACATCACTTTACTTCTGATACGCTTCACTTCACTATGAGCTTCCACCAGACAAGTTTTGCCAAGAATATTCAGGCTTTGATTTGAAGTGTTGCCCCACCATTTCACTGTCTTAGGTCTGTGTCATGATTGAGGGAGTGGTACAATACACTAAATAAAACAAAGTGCTTATTTCTAATGTTAAAGATAACAGGTGAACAAACAAACATGGGGTTAGACTACTTAGGTGTCCTTTAAAAACTGCAGCAAACTGCAGTGAGACAATGAGGAAAGCCTTTACTAACTGCTCCTGAAAGCACTACATCTTTTAGGGGTAATCAGTGAAGCAAAAGGGACCCTGCTTCAAAGGTGGTTAACATTTAGTCTGGCCAGGACATGTACCTTCAGAAGGCTGAAGCTGTCCTCAGATATCTGATGTGGACTTAGCCACTGAAATATGCATATGACGTAAGATGTATCTGCTGAAGTTTTCAAACTGTCCAACAGAACTACAATGTGACAAATTCTCATACACAGAGCCCTGTTCATTCTCAAACCAGCTTGTATGTCAGATTTCTCAAAGTTAGCATCATTATCTTGATTTGTAGCATACTAGTAAACTCTGTACATCTTCAAAGAAAAAAATGAACTGACTTATGGTTCAAGTTGTATAGATTTTATTCACAGAAGCTATCGCCTTCTGACATCTACCTCTAAATTGCTTGATATAATGAGAGCACCATACCTGCCATGCTTCCTTTAGTCGGTGTGCTAACTCATATTGTACATCAAAACAATACAAAAGACATGAAAAACACAGGAGTCAAAAATGGTTATGTCCTCCATTTATCAATTTTAAACCAGCACTTCAACAGTTTAGAGAATCTGCGCTCTAGATATGAAAGTCCCTTACAGCTTTAAGAAAAAAGAATGTTCTAAGATCCTTGGGTGAAAGAATCACAGGCAGAGGAGCTGAAATCGACCCTAAAGTCCTGGGTAGGCAGGGCACCTTAGGGCAACACTGGCACTGGTTTTGCACTACCATATTGTCTCTTACACAGAACATATCTCTAGTATCCTGCATCCCTCTGAATGTACTGATGTCTCTGAGTAACAGATGTTTTAGAAAGGAATGAGCAATTTATACACAGGTAACCAGCAGGAAGGATTAGCAGCCACAGCAGGTGGGGTTCTGAGGTAGGAATGTCTTGCATTATTTCCCCATGATATTGCCAGTACTTATTGCTGAATGGCAGGAAAATTTGGAGGTTTTTTTTCTATTTAAAACAAATAACCCAAAGGCTACAGGCAAAAAAAATTTTAAGTTTTCAGATTTATTCTAGATGAGATGAAAATATTGATGTCCTAGTTCGTTTTTAAATAATCATAAACAATGCTGACAACTAGAAACTACGAGCTTTCAGTATACAGTGATTTGACTACATTCACAGAAATATTTAGCAGTTTTCAGATGCTACTTAAAACAGATTTATTGACAATTGGGCTTAAGTGACTTTAATAAAGACATAAATTACTGCACAATCTCCGGGTTACAAGTGTTTCCACTAGTTTAACTCTAACAGTTATTTCTCTGTTTTCATTTCTTCCTGAAAAAATTCACCAATTATAATCTCATTCATACTACAGCATACAACCTGCATTAACAATCCACTTCATATCCAAAAATAAATACAAGCGTAAACAGTTAATTAAAAAACATGCAGTGCAAAAAAACTCCCATCACTGAGTTAATTAAGTGACACATAACCTCAATAAATACAAACCAAAATAAAATCCCAAATCTGCTAAATAAAGAAAATAATAAAGTGTCCTATACAGAGTTTGGTGAGATCCCTTTCTCTCATTTAACGCGGACAAGGAACCAGTTCTTTGTGAACTATGAGGCTGTCAGAAGCAAATCTTGAAAAAGAAAAATCTGGGAACAGGCAGAATCTAATCATGACTAGTGAGACATCTTTGAATAGGCTGTGATTCTATCAAAACTGTGACTTAGAAACAAATCAAATCTTAATAATTCAATAACCTAAAGTGAAAAGCAAGAATCCAATTCTAGTCTAATTTGCACAACAAATTCAGGAAAAGCAGAAGGAAACCTTGACCTTGCACCACAGGAAACTGGTGGAGCACATATTTTTCATTTAATGTCCCTTCTAATATAACTAAAAGTGCACACTGGAAACAAAAGCAGATATGTCCCTGATATAATTCAATGTGAAAGTTTCAGATAAGACAAACTTTCAGTGCAAAAATGGAACATCTTCAATGGAGAGAAAACATCAAGCAGAATGAAAGAATGGAAAGTAATTACTTCTTTACCCATTACCAAAGAAGGTGTTTTTCAGTAAAGCTTTACCTTTCTCACAATGACTTCCGGTGAATCCAGAGGGGCAGAGACATTTGTTAGGGGCTACACAAGTTCCACCATATCTGCACCCTTCTTCACAGAATGCTGCAAGATAAAAGGCATATGTGAGTAATATTTAAACTTTTAAAATATGTATTTGTAGGATAATGATAAAAACATCTAAATTCTAAGCTATTAACAGAATTTAGCATATTAAAATTCAGTCCACCTGCAAACACCAAGAGAAGTAACTCACTAAAATGACAAGGGGAAAAATCTCAGATTACACCACAGGCAAACCACCTCACCAATAAAAGATTAGTAACCATCTGGAAGAAGAGAGGAAAAAATATATCATATGATTGTAATGGGGCTGATCATCTTTCAGTTATATCAAATATGCATATGACAATTATAATGCTCTGGTAATCCACAGAAAACAGGTAGGTTGGATGGTGTTAAATATTGTGTTCCTCACTTCTATCAAATACGTCTCTGAAATGTCTGTAAATACATAACGTTTTGCTTTTTTATTTTTAAGTTTAAAGTATGTTTTGTGGAATTAAGAAATTAAATAGGGTAAGGATCGTGACTAAAAATATGAGAAGGGTTCAACCCCAATATAACAACTCTACTGAGATGTGATTCTTGATAGAGCAGTACTGAAGTACTTCAGAAGTGTATGTGACCAATAACTAGGATTTCAAACAACTGATGGATCTCATCTTTTCCTGTGAGCACTGTGTGATGTAGGTTTTGGTCAGAGCCAGTTTGGCAGAAATTCCACTTAGTGTTCAAGAAGTTTGTTTACTGTTTAAAGTTAATTTTTTCTATTTCTTTTTGTTGTGTGTGTGCAAGTTGTGGAACCGAGGTCAAGAGAGGAGAGGAGAAGACAAAGCATCAGGACGCTTCTCTACCTTGTACCATACCTAACTTGAGTAGGACCCTTGCTACTGCTAAGGAGGCCCTACTGCCTCACCCAATATTTACTGAACTTCACAAGTGACTGAGTGGGTTTGATGGCACTTACTAGAGAAGTTACAATTAATATTTAAACAGCAGATCGCTGCATCTAAGCTAATAACAGATCTGCAAAGTGTTTCCTGCAAGCTAAAATCACAGATGGAGTGTTGGCAAAGCGATGTTACAAATGCTATGAAAAGGCTTAAAGTGCTAGATAACAGAAGAAATGTTTAAGATTTATTTTCCAATACCCAAAAAAGAAAAATAAAGTGAACAGAGTTCTAGGCATTAAAAAGAATCTTTTGCATTGTTAACCACTTAGAGGCAAAAAAGCACATCATCATATCTCGTGACTGAACTGATAGATAACGTCTGTCTTACTGTAAATATGTAATTCATAGCATGCCATACTGTTTTATGGAGGAGAAAAATGCTGAAGTGCTTTAGAGAAGACCACAGCAGAACATGATAAGCACCCCTGTAAAGTCGGCCGCCGGGAAGGGGCCTGAGTGATTTCAGGCCCAGGATAGCCGGGACTACCCCAGAGAAGTACTCTCCTCAGAGAATGCCTTCCAGGGAGCCAGCGGCTTTCCCTCGGCAGCCTGGGGGGTGCCTTTGCAAGGTATCAGCCACGGTGGGCTATAGTGATTTCCAGCTCTCAGTGATTTCCAGCTCAGTGTTTTCAGCCCTGCAAGGCGATCCCCTCACAGCCAGCACTGGGGAGAGAGATGAGGGACTCGTATAGCCGCGTTCCACAGGGGGTAACTTTATTGCAAGCACCCAGCGAAGGGGAGCCAGTGACGAGAAATCCCCGAAGTCCGGGGGAAGATACAGGGGTTTTTGTAGGGGTACAGCAGGGGGTGTGAGGGGTTACAAGCCTATAGGGTCTCACAGATCTACATAAAATCTCCTAAAGAATTATGGGCCTCTTTTTCCTCGCCGTAAGGAAAATGTTGCCTTCTTATCTAGGGGGTCTGGATCTTGGTGTTGTGCAATCTCTTATCTCTTCAGGAGGCCTGCTTCCTCATCTCAGGGGCCTCCCTCCACGGCAGCGCCGCGGTGGTCTTGTCAGATCCCACACCCCTGAAGCAAGGCAGTGGTGCAGAGAAAGCACAGTCACACTTCCTCCTCATCAATGCACACTCCATATGGGAATCTTCCAAAATATATCTATTTTGAAACCAGGCAATTTCTGAATGAGAAGAAGAGAAATATGGTTTAAGAGTAGTATTTTTTTTTTTTTTGCACATAAATATTTGTAAGAAAGTATAACTGTGCAAAAAGCTGAAAGTTCTGGTAAGAAATACAACTCAAAGTATATAAAACCACAATGAGACTCAGAAAGATTCCTTCCAGAGCTCTTGAAAGGATGTTTACTCACCTCTAGTCTCAGCATTCTCAGAGAAGGTTTAAGTTAAATTCTACATCTACATGTTTTCTGGATTGAAATTGTGAGTAAACAGAAACTTCTGTGAAGTAGTAATACATTTCTGCACAACCTCAAAAGAAGCAGAATTTGTGGCAGAGCAGATATAAAGGAAAAATAAGAGAAAAAATACTGGCAAAAAAAGGGAATAGCTCATCCTTAACATATCCCCTATTGCACTGGGAAAGAACCACATGGAGCTCTTTAAAGAATTCATAAAGGGGAAAAAAAGATGATGTTTATTGTCTATAACAGTCATGCATGTCCACTGAAAGTTATTAGTGCTGACAGGCATAGGTAGCTAAGAAGACTGCAGTTAGAGCTCTCATACACTTTCTTTGCCACCACAACATATACTACCAACTAAGTAACGTGAAATATCTGCTTCATCCAATAAATCCTGTTAGGATGTCAGCAGAGTGAGGTGGCGTTTTCTTCTCCTCTCTTTTAAGATTTCTAGCAGAGAAAGATTACGAGACAGGGCAGATCATGTAAAAGATCTTCCCCTTAGAACATGTGTTACATCAGTGCAGCAGCCAGGTCCTGACAGCCACAGGCACAGCCGAGTGTGCCATGCCCATCTGGGAGAAGGGCTGGGATGCCTGTCATGGGCCAAAATTCTATCTTTCTATTCCTTCCTACAAGTATCCCTACTATATTCGTATTCAATTGTGCTAGCACTTACATGTCAAGCAATTTGAAACGTTACTATCCTTTGTATCTCACATCTTAGCAACTTAGAGGAAAAAAAACCCAAAACCAAAATATTTGTTCAGGAACACCCTAAGGAACAGCTGCACTAGAGGTTGCTGTGAGAAAGGACTCTGTACTGCCCACGAGTTACCCAGGCACCAGCTTGTTATACAGATGTTGGAGGATGAAGCTGAGCAATGGCTGCAGGAGGAAAGAATTCAACTCTCCATTTCAATTTTTGTAGATGCTGGAAGATCTTCCACAATACAGACTAACTATGCTTGTCTTTGTTGGTCAGCCTTTGGTCGATTTGTGGGATGTGGTTTATTCTTACATTTGTATACAAGAGAAAACCCCAAGGAAGAGTGCCAGCATTATCCTGCTGTTTCCCAGATGGTTCTTCTACAAACCATTTCATTCTTGCATTGCAGGCTTACAGGAAATAGAACATCAAACCCACGAATCTCAGAACACAGTTAAAAAATTAGACTAAAGGCTACTGTCCTTAACTGCTAAAAAAGGAGTTCACAGTACTATACTCTGAATACTAAAAATGCTCACTACTTCTAATAATAGGTTTCAATTACATTTCAATATACAGTTTCAGTTGATAGCAATTTTACCAAACTTCACTTATTAGAACTCTTTTCTCTAATAGTCCTGCCTCTGGCTGAAGCCTTTTAACACATTTTGTCAAAATTAATTCATTTCCAATAATGAGATTTTTCCTTTACAGCATTAGCAGAAGAAATTAAATAAAATCCTTATATCCCTTCTGTACCTCTGCCTTATGGACAAGAGGACCCAACAGGGAGCAGCTCAGTGACTGATCAGGAAACCAACTGGAGTGCCCATGCCCCCCCAGAGCTACTTGCTTTGGGGCTTATGCTTTGTTATATGGCATATGGTCTCTAGGATATAGATTTCCACTGTGGTTTGGACCCCCCAAAATCAGAAGCTGATTTGGGGGTGATGGAATTACCAGTACCACAGAACCAGCAGTTATAAAGTTTGATTTCAGACTCCCCCCTACTCAAAGTTAACACAAGAAAGACAAATCATGGCTGGATCAAATATTGCTAATGTATTCCCATAAATAGATCCTGTCTCTGAAATTATTTGCAGGTTGGTAACCTTGATAAAAAGGAGAGTGGTTACTGAATTTACCATTAAAGTTTTATCAGGAAAATTAAATGAAGATGCCATTAGGGTAAAGTACACAAGTAAACTTCTATTGTTTAGAGGGTTATTCAGTATTCTGCACGTAAAAGAAACAATCTATTGATTTCAGGAGGCTTCTGCCAAAGTGAAGAGATCTCCCTAATGCCAACAGATTTCTTCCTCCAAAATAACAGCCTTTATTATATAAAGACCTTTCCTAAATAGACATAATTTCTCTGCAGAGGAGGAATTTTATTTTTGATGCACATCCTCTTTGATGATGAATCTGTAGAGAAGAGAAACAGCCAAAAATATAAGTCTGCTGATACGTCATTTTGTGATAATGTTGGAGGGGTGGGGGAGTCTCACTGCAGAGCTACACAAAGAGCAGCATGGAAACACCACGCTCCTGGACATGCACAAGCTGCATTATTGTGGCTTTTGTAAGGCAGCACAGCACACTACCTCACTGGGCTTCTTTAGAAAAGCAGATACTGCAGCATGGAATCCTCAAGTTGAGCAAATACCTCTCACCTTCAAGTGTAATACAGTAGGTATTACAGAACATTTATAATTGACTATACAAAACTACTTTAATAAAAGAAAATAAATAAATAAAACAAAATAATTACCATACAAATTTAAAGGAATATTACTGGACTCCAAAGAGATACAAAGGTCACCTTCCCAAATAAATCTACATATTATTTTTTCATACACTTAACACTTGTGAAGTGAAAAAAAGGGACACTCCAAGAAAGCAAGACTGCCACAGACTGCCTGGGTAAACAAAAATATGCAGCTTTGGAAGAGACATGGACCAGTGTAACTATATAAGGAATTTGATAATCAATTGATGGAAGGACCACAATTTCATTAGCTGATTGCATTTACTCAGACAAGTACAGCTAGGGGTGCAGTTCACAACAATCCAGCCATGTAAGCCAAATACCAGAATAATCAGATGATACCAGTTGCTCAGGTGGGTTTAGAGGACAGCTGAGAAAGTGAAGAGAAAGCACACAACTAAAATAAGGCAGCAGTAGAGGCTCTGCTCTTTTTCTCTGTACTCAAGTGTGACGCTATCATCTATAAAAGTACAAAACTCTTTTTGGTTCAGTGAACTACATCCATTGGACACAGAGTGTGACTTATTCTACACACAGTCTGTCAAATGCCACTGGAGTCCTTTTACAGCTGGCTGGACTCAGAGGAGGACAAATCTGTCAGGAGTGAACTTTAGGCAAAGGAACTGTCCCGGAAAAATTTCTTCCAACATGTTGGAGCAAGAAGGGGAGTGTGGGTCAGTCCAGCAGTAAGGATGCAAACACATCTGAGAGTGGAAGACAAACCCTCAGCTGGACAGCTCTCATTTTTGTGAGGGCCTTCCAACCCAATTTATACTTCCAATTTTATGTGTGCTATGTAGGAGGGTTATTCAGTTTGGGAAGAGCCTATAAATCTCAGACCTTCTATCAGCTGATTGTAAAGTTATTACTCCTGAATTATTTTTCTAGGAATTTCACATAAAAAAGATACTTTGCAAACATAATTAGCATAACTGCTGCCTAGTGTAGTCAAAATCTTGGCACTACAAAATGTGTAAGTGTAGAGAGCTAAGTTTGAATAAAGATCAATTAACTCCGAGTTTAGATTATGATATGAAGTTCAAAGTACTCAGAAAAGCATGAAGGAATCCCTTCAAATTTGGCAGGCAACACACAGTGAAAGACAGAAAAAAGGGCAAAATAGAAAAGTCCCTAAAAGGGACTAAAATCCTAAAAGGATTATAAAGAATAACAAATACATCAGGAAGAAATTATGTCAAATATAATAGGCATACACACATGCTGTGTATTAGTTTGTGTGTCTATGTATACATTTGCATGCTACATAATATTTATCGAAGTGGTGAACTAATATTTTAGTCTCTCAGTGGGCTATTTCAGCTGATGCAGCAGTGAATCTTTTCAAGTTTCCAGTGCTCTGTCACACAGCACTTGCAAAATTAAGATTTAGGTGAATTTGGAAGGCTGAGCATATCTCTCAGAAGGCTCTGAACTCTGAGCCCTTTCTTTACTGTTACATGACGCTACATTCTCTTGCTGCTCAGTGTTTTGCTTGACTGATAGGCAATCAAGCTGTGGCCATTCGTAGGCAAGCAGCAGGCCATTTATCTGGATGCTTTCAGTTGTGGGCTCAAATGCTTTTGGCTGGAAATGCTGAATTATTTTGAAAAATGAAACTTAAACTCCTTAAAATTAGTACAATGAATCACAGTGATAAATACTAATAATTTCCTTTGTACTACCCCAATAACGGAGCTTACTTTTGAATGTGTAAGTTACTCACCCTGATTAAAACATTTTCACTGAAATGAAAAAACAAGCTATATTTAATTAAATTAATTCAGAAAGCCTATTGAATAGACAGAATCTGTCCCTTCTGCTCTCTTGGTAAAATAACATATATGAGACCCTTATTAATGTCAACCTTATTTTATGGCTCTAAAGACAGATAAGTGACAATTTTGAAAAATATATTTGAAAAAGATCAATAGAAGCAGTAAGGGACAAAAGCAATATAAGAAAATTTGTCCTGTGATACATTATGCTTTTGAATGCATCTCTCACATCCTCAGATAACTCTGTGCTAAATGAATATTCTTGTTGCCATTTTACTGCTCTGTTTCCTCAAGGCTAGACTCTTCAATATTTTTAGTGCACCATTTTAAGCCAACTGCAGCTGTCTCTCTAGTAACCTAATAATAAGCATGACAAAATAGGGCAGAATACTTCTTCCACAAACCAACCCAACATCATCTTTCAAAATTCAAGTCAACAGTTTAAACTGCAAAACCAAACTGAAATTTACTTTGAGAAATGACATGACAAATGGTACTACTGTAGTTTTTCTTTGCATCACATAAATGTGCTTATGATACTCCATATTAATTTTAACAAATGGGTATAGAATAATTTATATTTACAAACATAACGCAGTTTCTTTAGAAATCAGTAATGCTTCATCAGTCCTAAGCTAAGGACAAAGAAGCATGTTCCAGAAGTACAACAGAAGCATTTTCTCTTGCTTGATCTATCATCACAACTTTAGAAAGACCTTGCTTCAATTCTCATTGAACTCACTGAAAAAAATTGAATTCAGTTAACAGCACATACAATCCGAGGTCTGCTTGGCCATAGTACAGTATATGGAATATTCTGACAACATAAAAAATAATTTTCCAGCAAGGTACATATTACAGATCTCTCATACCAGTGTTCCAATCCATACAAGCGTACTCTGTAGACACATTCAGCAGAAGAGTAGCTGGATTACCCCTAATGTAACAGGTATGCACTTTTAACTCACTCTTCTTGCCTTGCCCTGTACCACTGATGGGCATCCTCGCCAATAAAACACAAGCCTGGTTACCAATGAGAAACATTCTGTCTCAGTGTGAGAGATTTACTCTATATTGCTAAAAAAAAATCTATCCAAGTACCCTCAAATAACTGTGTGTTATGAAAAACACCAGCATGTTCAATCAAATGTAATAAAAATGCCTACAATGTTAATAAAACATTATATTATGGTAATTCTCTATATGAGAAACACTATCTTTTGAAATTGCAGAGAAACTTTAAGAAAGCATTTTCAGTCACGGATGGAAGTGAGGATGTTGCCTATGTGCAACAATAGTCTCTAAAGTCTCAAATTCAGCAGTATTTTTTTAAGGTTGCTTGTACCTTATTGCAAGCATAATTGAATCTGAAAAAAAATCTCTCAATTTGAGAGCTGCACAAAACATGTAATAGCAAATCAAGGAATTATTGATAGCATTTAACTATCTGAAGGTGACATTACTGGGAGGAATCAGATGAAAAAGGGAAATAAAACGGCAATGGAACTTTCAGGTCTGGATCAGAAATGTGTAAAGACAAGTAATTTACAAATAATTTACAAAGACATTAAGAGACCTTGAGCTGTTTCTTTTTAAACAAGCACACTTAAATTCAGGTGTTTTCTCTTAATATTATACTTATGCTGCAAGTAAGAGCTATAGTGTTGTCTCTGAAAACATTTTCTAATGGGCTTTTTCATCACCTTTCAAATGTCACTCATTCTGCCAAGAAACTCCACTCAAAAGAAATTTCCTTTTTCAAAACTGGATCACATTCTGTTGACCGACACCAGAAGGATGGGAATTGTCAGTTCCAGAGATCAGAGTCCTCTGTTTACACAACAGGAAGGACTTCAGTAGGTGAAACTTTCAGAGCTCCCTCAAAATACCCTCCAGCCCTCACTCCTTATCAGGAGAGATGCCATGTTAGATATAGACATTTCCCCATTAAGGAATAGAATTAAGAGTTAATCTCAATTTACAGAATCTACCTTACCTTGCAGTCTCTAACAGATAGAGGTCTGAATTCACTAAAGATGCTGCCAAGAAGGCAATCAAGAGATGAAAAGCCCTGGATCCCATAAGCAATGCCCCAGGGCATTCTGTCTCGTTCAGATCAAGTTAAGTAAGGGAAAGAAAGAATAACAAAGATAACAATAAAGAGGGGTTGGAGAGGTGGAGGAAGAGAGATTCAAACACAGTGCCAAAACATACCACACTAAATAATGAATTCTCTTATGTAATTTTGGATAACTTTTGCACTCCTACACCTCTTTGACTTTTGCAGTTGATGGATCAAAAAGAGAACGCAAATAAGTATGAATTGGAGACAATCTCAGTTCTTATCTGCACTTTAAATTATAAACCTTTTCAGTAGGTAAAATATTACCACAATAGCATATTATTCTCAAAAAATAAAAAAGTATATTTTTAGCAATTATTTTAATTTTCCCAGTGGTAAAAGACATGTTCATCTCAATACCAGGATTTACCTGAGATAATCTTATCAAATTAGTTTTATCCACTAGAAAAGAGAATAAACTTCAATATTTCGCCTTCTCAAAGAGACACAAAATCTCAAAGAGATTTTTGAACAGGGAAAAAAGAAGCCCTTGAAAATGATATTGTTCTCACCATTCCAGAGAAATTTCAGTCTAAAAGCAGAGATTGCTTTTGCTCAGGCTGGTGTGACAGCAGGTGTTATACACATCACCATCAGCTCTATAATCATCATAATATGTTGCTTTTAAATAAATCCTTTCATGTCAAGCTTTTATACATTATGAACAATTAAGCCTTACAACCCCCCAGTGAGGAAGATGCATTAAGAGCCTGAACCTGCCAGGCACTTCCACAGAACAGAGTTAACTACAGAAATATAATTTAATAAAGAATGCATTTAAGAAGTAAGAGCAGAAAAGCAAATATAATCTTTGTGTGTATAATCTTTGAATGAGCCAAGAGCATTTTGGAAACCCAAGGGGCCACCCTCTCTGCTAGTGTCAATTAGTAATCTATACCAATTTACACATTGCCTAAGAATTTATCCTCTAAATTCTTGGAGCTACAAGACTCCAAGGAGTACATGACTGTCACTACTTATAAGACCATACTGCTGACTTGTGTCTTTGCATACACATGTGATCATGCAAGTATTTCAGCTGATATCCAGAAACATGAATCATGTTCACTTGATTTTGCCACCTACTCCCTGTTTCTATTTATATTTTCTGTAGAGAACTGAGTGGCAACATGTTTGGGAATGGCAAACCATAAGGAAAATTCTATACAGATCCTTGGTTGCTTTTTACAGTTGCTTTTTACCTTGGTCACCCATCTGATTTCAATGATTCTGCCTCAGTGCATATTTTGCCATATAGGCTCCAGCACAACGTCTTGTCGTTCAAAAAGCTAAGGTTATGAGAAATCTCTAGTTTGAGCATGCTTTTAGAATGGACATACTGGGAAAAATTTGTTCACAAAAAGGGTTGTCAAGCATCACAACAAGCTGCCCAGGGCAGTGGTGCAGCCACCATCCCCGGAGGTATTTAAAAGACATGTGGATGTGACACTTGGGGACATGGTTTAGTGGTGGGATGGTGGAATTTAGTGGAGTGCTGGGTTAACAGTTGGACTCAAGGACCTGGTAGGTCTTTTCCAACCTTAATGATTTTATCATTCTATCAGAGGTGCTGGAACTTTCCAGAAGCACAGACACTCAAATCTTGGAGTGTCTGGCCAAAATTTTCTTTCCCAACACATGCAAAACACTACATATAGTGTTTGTTTGCTCCCAAACTGCTAACAGTGCTTCAGGAGCACCAGGGGACAGATGCTGCAACAGATTTTTTTAGTACTTTGGATTCATTTAGGATGATATAGTTCAACATAAATTTGAAATATCTTCCTTATGCATTACTCTGCTAATGGTACACAGTTTAGCCTCAGTGTAGAAAAAATAAAGCACCATAAAAGACAGCTGTAATCCTTCCATAAAGTACAGTGTGCGTTCCTAATGGAATATGATTTCAAAACAGATTTCCAGTTCCACCTTCTTAGGATATCACTTTACAATGTTTAGTTTGCAAAAACAGACTACAGGAACTTCCTGTATTTCTTGGCAATGCAACATTTAATTTTATGGTGCATAAAATGCATTTCTCTTAACAGATGTATTGGTTCCCTGATATCATGACTAAACTGCTTCATATCCATAAATGCTGTGTGAGGAGCTAGTGAAGCTATGGCATTTATCTTTGTTGTTGTGGCACACACTTCTACTTGCTCCTAACATCCTGCCTCCCTGAGTAACAACAAATTTAGTTCTGACTGCTCTTAAGAGACTTGATCACATGCATGCCATATATATCCTTATGTATCTTTTGCGATTATGCACAAGAAGTCTCCCAGCTAGGCATTCTAAAGCACATAAGAATAACAAGACTGTTTATAGATGAGAAATTGCTAAAATAAATAAGTAATTTTTTAAAATTGCAATATCAAGAAATTTTCCACAAAATTAAATCCAGCCTTTGGCTTGTCAAAGGGTTAGCCCCCTTCCCAAATCAAGGTTAAACATCACATTTAATCATGTCCTGTCAAAAAAATTAGATTTTGCTCTGCGTTGAAAAATTTTAGGACGGAGAAACATAATTGCAATATTCCTTAATTAATTAAGGGAAAACCATGCGCATATGTTTCACAGTTGAGAAGAATGACTATGGGGACCCACCAGAGCCACACAGCAGTCATATCACTGCACAGATCTGCAGACATCCTACAAATAATAAGGCCCAAGAAGTGATCTGGAAGAAGACAAAGGGACAGTTACTCGACCTGATTTGTGGAAATTCTTCTCTATATAAGCTGTGATATGAAATAAGGTAATAATTCGTTTGATTGTTAGCTTTTTCCAGTTGCCTGCTGTTTGGCTTTTTCCAGTTTGGCTTTGACAAAGGAGAGTATTTCTGCAAACCACTGCTCTTTCTGTACAAGCATGTGTCTGTTCTCAATACCCTCATACTGAGACTCTGCAATCTGGCAACAGGAGCTCTGCCAGATGATGAGCGCCTGACTTTATAACACACAAACAAATTCAACCCCCCCAGTCCTGCCCTCTGATCCATCTTACTGGATCTGTGAGTGGTTTCACTAAACCTTCTAAAAACAGTTTCTAAAAACATATTACCTGAATCTGCAAGTATCCTCCTAAAAGAACATGCAAACAAGCTCCGCAAAGTGCGTGTTCTTTGAAACAAGTCACAAATCACAGGAGTGACTTCTGTGAGAATTAACTTTACTGAAATACACTGGTTCAAGCATAGACTGCTACAGAGGAAATATCTGAAGACAAAATTAAAATTATTAGATTGAAGTGCTGATGCAAAGGCATCTCAAATATTTCAGCACCATGAGCAACCAGGATCTCGACTAGAAAGGAAACTGCTTTAGGCCGCGTTTATTTTATCTATCAAGTATAAACTATACTAAATGAGAATGTACTTTGCAATGCAACGGCACATTATTTTGATACTCTTGTTCATATGAAAATGTCACTCATCAGGTATAAGAAATAAAGGAATGCAGTGCCATGATTCAATAAAATAATCAGAAACATTATACACTGTAGTATATTCTCTCATGCAGTACCTAGTCTTCATGTGCCTTACTGGAAATCAGCTTATGCTAAGCATAATTCTACATGACAGTTTGTTTAACACCAAAGCATATTACTCAAGCCAAGAATGAGATATATACATGTGTAGTGTGGAGATATATATATCAGATATAACAATGTTGCTTATTTTGAAGACATGAGTGTTCATTTCAAAGACATTCATCTGACCTGCTGGAGTAGCTCTGTGAAGAAGGACCTGACGATCCTGATGGACAGCAAAGTGTCCAAGAGCCAGCAGTGCCCTGTGGCCAAGAAGGCCAATGGTATCCCGAGGGTGCATTAGGAAGAGCTTTGCCAGCATGTCGAGGTTGGTGATCCTGCCCCTCTGCTCAACCCTGGCACATCTGGAGTTCTGTGCCCAGCTCTGGGCTCCTCAGCACAGGAGAGACATGTAGCTCCTGGAGTGGGTCCAGTGGACAGTAACAAAGATGATGAAGGGATGGAGCATCTGTCTTAGGAGGAAAGGCTGAGGGAGCTGGGCCTGTTCAGCCCCGAGAAAAGCCGACTGAGAGGGGAACCTGTTGATGTCTGCCAGTATCAGCAGGGAGGTGTCAGAGGATGGACCAGGCTCCCTCTGCTCAGTGGTGCCAGGCAATGAGATGAGAGGCAATGGGCAGAAACTGATGCACAGGAAGTTCCACCTGAACATGAGGAAGAACTTTACTGTGCAGGTGACTATATATTGGAACAGGTTGCCCAGAGATGGCGTGGAGTCTCCCTCACTGAAGATATTCCAGAACTGCCTGGATGCAATCCTGTGCCATGTGCTCTGGGATGACTCTGCTTGAGCAGGGAGGTTGAACAGATAACTCACAGTGATCCCTTTCAATCCTGTCCATTCTGTGATTCTATTTCCAATTACACAAGTGTGAAGTTGAAAATATGCCTAATAATACCAGGTAGAAAATAAAAATAAAGCACCACAAGTATTTAAGTAATGTATTGCTTCAGTAGTACCAATTCCAGCAGACTAATGGAACTTTTGAAGTATCTTCCTCTCCATTCCAGTGAAAATAAAATAAAAGTTCTGACATCTTAAACTTTAAGTGTTCTCACACAAATGGCTACATACAGAACCAACTTTGGTTTAACGCTTTTTGATTTAAATAATATTTGACTTAAAAAAAAAAAAGTATATGGTTTCACTAAGCAGCACTTAAGTGGTCATTTCTAATGTACACTGACAAAACAAGTCAAATTGTGGGGAAAAGATGCTTTCTGAAGAGCTCTGTGCAACTTTATGCACACTACTGTCATGTCATTGCTGTGGGGGTTTTTTTTCCCCCCAAAAAATCTCTCAGTAAAATTCCCAGGTGTGTTATACACTATGAATAACAGTGCATAGCAAAAAGAAAATAAATCTCTTACAGTATACATAATTT
The DNA here is from genome assembly GCA_013396875.1 of Vireo altiloquus. Lineage (NCBI taxonomy): Eukaryota > Metazoa > Chordata > Aves > Passeriformes > Vireonidae > Vireo > Vireo altiloquus. The sequence continues at coordinate 872,006 of VZRF01013122.1, read as the reverse complement.
GTCATTAGTAGCAAACAAAAATACTGCTGCTGGGTAGCACCGGAATAATAAGTCCTGCTGCTGTATAAACAGAAAACTTGAAGTAAAAACATATACTGGACGGAAAGCAAGCTTGTAGTTAAAATTACTATCACTCTTGTGCACTGCAGCCAACATGTCAACATTTCAGGAGCTGACAATTTATTATCAGATCAGAAATCTGATAATTGTACAGCCACCAAATGGGCTTAAAGAAAGTAACAGGCAGCAACATCAAAGCTGTACAGAGAGAAACCTGCTGCACAGGAGTGCACAGCCTGACAGGTCTGTACTTCTGAAAGGTAATCCAGAGTCTGAAGTCATCTGTTTAACCACATAATAGTTAGTGTCAGCAAGAGGGCAAGATTCCTCAGACTGCCCTGCCTGTAGTGTAGTGCCACAGACTATTACATCCATCTAAAATAAACCTTTTAAATTGTGGTCTATATGGCACATTAGCCAGTACAGTAATTTGCAAGCTCCAGGGGGTTGGCAGAACATCAAAAGCTATAGGGCAAGATAAACACATTGCATTTCTTACAGTGGAGTGTCAGATACAAATAATACCGGGATTTTGCTATTTCCATGAAAAAGATCTGTTTTTTCAGGGTCCACAACCCCATTTACTCAATTCACCAGTATCAGGGTATTTAAATACACGCTTAAGACATTAAGTAGCTGAATGAAGATATTTAAGAAAGAACTGATTTCTGTTGTTTCCAAAAGACACATAAAGGAATAAGGTATTTCTATATGGTTTCATACTCAAAGTAATTCAGCCTAGGTCATTCACCCATTGTACTTTGTTATTGTTGAATAAATCAACAAATCCAGCATCACAATACAACTTTTAGAGTGACTTTAGATCTACCTCTATCGTGCCACTAAGGAGGGAAATGGGAATGAAACATTTCCATGAAATGGGAATGTTTCTCAGAGCTGTGTATGAAGTTTGGTGAACCAAATGAGATTACAAGATTTGCCATGTGCAAACTTGCAAAAAATCTGAGTCAAACTAAAATGTTGTGACAGAGCAGGAGCAAGACAAATAAACAAGGTATGTGCTGGGTACAATAAACATTCAAAACATTGAGGCAAAATGATACTGTTCACTCATGAAAAAGCAAAACCTCACAAGGAAATAACAAAATATAACAGCCCCCCCAATAATTTTAACACAAAGATAAATAGAGGTAGGTTCTCCAAGCTGGAACATCTTAATCTATTCTCTAGCATATAAAATTAATATATTGAACCTTGGTGCTTCAGTAACTTGTATCTGCCAAGTAAGCCTGTAGCCAAGCATTGCTTTACATTAACAACTACAATTTGATGTTGCCAATACTTTTGAGCACAGGGCAGGATAATGTGACCTAAAACAATACTAAATATACCTAGTTGTATTAGAAGAGTGTTGCAATAAAGTTCATGTTTTACATTTGCTTATTATAGCAAATACTTCTCTAACCCCCTCCCCCCCCCACCCCAATAACAACAAAAAACCAGTAAAAAACCATGCCATACACGAGGGCACACAGATCCAATGAAGCATAAACCTAACATATTATCACCTTGACTATGTGCTGAGTAAGATCGTGCAGGTCAAGTTAAGGTTGCCTTCTCTACTGTCCTAATCCCTGGGTGTTTTAGTCTCCAAGAAAAAAAAAAGTAAAGATGCTTATTGATGAAAGGAAAGCTGAGTGTGATCTCAAGTGGTTTCTAACAGTATTGCCATCACATCAGGAAGTCTCTCTAAATCCTTGCAGTACTGAAGAGGGTTTTTTATTTTCTTTTCATATTTTTTTTGTAAATAGAGGCTCTACCTCTATTAATATTCACTTGTGGGTACGATCTTCATGAGAATATTCATACTGAGGGGGGAAAAAATCCTGAAGCCAAGATATCAGTAGAAGAATCAGTTTGAGAAGTCTCTGGGGTGAGAAAATTTGTCCACAGGACATCCACCCAACATGGAGTTTTTGTTTCCACTTTGCCAGCCTCTGAGATCTGCCATGTGGAGTAATCAGAGTCTTTGGAGGAACTCCAGTTTCTTTAACACACTGAAAATCTGTCCTGTTGTTTCACTTGTTTTAAATAGGCAGAGGCAAATAGTGCATCATCAAGTGTACTAATTGATCTAAATGCAGTGCAAACTAAATTAATGGGGTTGGAAATACTGGAAAACATTAAACCCAGCATTAATAAAGCTGAAAATAAGATCTGAACAACCTAAGGTTATTTCTGATATTTCTTTATTTCTGTTTAAATAGATAGCTTTCTGTAGACTGTTATCAGCTCAGCAGGAGCCTTTCAAGAGAGGCGTTTTTCCTCATTCTGTGCATTTTAAGTTAGGTTTCTATGAATTTCAGCCTGTCTGTAAAATCTGCTGCCAATTCATATTAAAACCATAACTGCAGCTAAGTAATGATAATATCATGAGAGCATGTGAGCTGCAAATTCAATCCAAGCCTTTATCTCAAATACAAAATCTGCTAGCTTATCTTGCAGACAGGGAGTTACTGCACACAAAAGCAAGAACACATCTAAATGAACAGAAAGAAATCAATCCTCATTAGAAGGATTCTCCTCTATATAAATGGATTGTGAAAGTCCTTGGCTGGCAGCAAGGCACTGATTCCACCTTTCTCCTCTGTTGCTGAAAAGGGTCCATCATCACTGCAAGGTGTGGCAATGGATGGGCTGAAGAGAGCACTGCTTGGTAAGCACACACTAAATGAGATGAGAGAGGATAAAGCAGCCCAGATCCAAAGGACAAGTGGCCAAGGGCCCTCTGAATAACAGCTCTTGATCTGTTTCTGAAGAGTGCCAGAGTGAAAGAACGCCAGCTGGGCTTCAAGAGGAGGGACAATCACCAGCAGGAAACTTGGAGCTTTGCTCAAACTCCATGCAAGAGAAGGGACAGATGCATTTTGTCTTTCTCTTCCAAAAGTTCCAGGAAGCAACACAAAGGAAAAAAAAAAGCAGCAGAGGAAGAAGCGAGTAAATGAAAGAAAACAGTTGGGATGTGTGAAAGTGTGGAAGAAGTGAGAAAATGAAAAAACACACGGAAGAAAAACAGCACCCCTAGATGTTGTAAGTCTCATTGACAACCAATCACCAGAAAAAGGGAATACTGTTGGCTGCACAGGAATCCTGGCCAATCTCTTAATATTTAAATTTTAAAAATCAAAAGAGAAGTGCCTGCTGACTTCAAAAGGCAGAAGAATCCCACAAAGAGAAGAACTAGCTTGCAACACCTAAAACTGTACAGAAATTAAAAGAAAAAGCTGTTATCATTGGATAATGCACCAAAGTCACTGTGTCATTACACATATGATGCACATAAGAATCTTAAAACAAATTCTGATGACTGAAAGGTAACCTTAACAAATATAAACCCATGGTCCCGATTCAGTTTAAGAATTATAGTTCTTAACTGTACAGATTCTGAAAGGACTTCTCATGTAAAATAAAGAGTAAAGATACTGTCCCACTACTTCTAACACAAATTGATCATTCACTCTAATAATTACAGCCCTTCAAGATATTTTGTAGCAAAAATGTCACACGTACTGTGTGAACTCCATGAACCATCAGTGCAAAGGCACTGCAAGGAACTGAAAAAGACCACTCTGTAGGTCTGGTGAAAACAAAGCATATCAGCTCCAATGACTGAAACCCCAATGACTGCTCTCCCAAATAAGCATCTGAGTTGGCAGATCAGTCTAAGGCATAATGCTTTTAACTTCAGAAGGCTATTATATGCTGTTGTCTTCCCCATTTATGCCACTGGCACACCCCCAGCACAGTTACAGTACTGTTTAGTTACAGCTTGGCCTTTTGCACATTTAATGACAGCCACAGATGTAAAGGGTGGCAATTTGAGTGGTACAGCTCTGCAATAAAGCGAACATCGTGTATTTCTAATATGCATCACAGCTTTTCCCCAAAGTCTGCTGAAGCTTTGACAAGTACATGCATCCTTGACGGACAACATTTAATGTCTAATAAAAGTCAGAATTGAGACATGAACACCAAAATGTTTAAGTTGAAAGGAGAAAGGCTAAATATTATCTACACGCATCTACAATCCAGCTCATTTTCTCCTAGAAGAAATTGAGGAAAAAAAAATCTTGAACCATTAGACAAGAATTATTGCAAGTAAAAAATCAAGACTTGTACAGAATCCTTATTAAGGACTTCCAAGGTCACATCTAGACTAGCCCTGGCTGCCACAGCACATACCACATACCTGCCAGTAACGAGGGGCCACCTTGCACATAAAGTCACATGAAGAAGAGGACACAGAGTATACTTTTGACTGCTCAGCAATTGTCTTAGCATGAAAAGACATAAGCCTCAGAAGAACTAAACTGAGGAATTAAACAGCAGCAAATTCCTAGTCCCTAACACACTGAAACAAACAAAAACCCCCAACTCTCACAGCAAGATGAACTTTAGTGAAACTGAAGAAAATGGTCAATGAGAGTAAAGCTAAGTGCTATAGGCTGGTATGCTGCTATAAACTTCTAAAAGTAGGAAAGCAGCTCAGCTAGTTCTAACCAGTCTGGTCTATCTGCACTCAGAACCTCTTCTGCTACTTCCACTCTGACCTTACTTCAACAGTTAAGGCTTTCTAATAAGGGCTCTCCTCATTTAAAGAAGAATTTCCTTTCTTCCAGGGCACAGCTGCTGCCCAAACAAGTCAATCATACTGTCAGCAGAACAATGAACTAAAAGCCTGGCAGGAGCAGTGATCCCAGTCCTGGAAGAGATAGGAGCTGAAGAGAGGCTGAAAGGTCATCTCTGAGACACTCATTAACTAAAGAAGTTTCAACAAATTTAGCCCACATCATCTTATTGGTGTTTCCATTGAAGTTACCAGCTGCTCTGAAAATGAGAGGAGTCACTGGGAAGTAGCCAGAGCACTGATAAAATGTCTCAGTTCTTCTCCATGACCAAAATACCCAGGATAAGCATCATCTCCCCAGCAGAAGTATTGACCAAGACGATCAATAAGGTTATTAAAAAGGGGCTTCAAAAATTGATTTCTTTTCCAAGGGTCCTTCTCATTTACTTCTCTGAAGTCTCTCAGGGAGCTACATATTCTTTACCAAAGTGGTAGAGAAATTACACAGAAGAACAGTCAGTCAAATGGATATAAATCTCCATCTTATTGTCACGGAATGAAAGTGGGATAAAGGAGGGTATAATCACTGAGTCTCTACTATTTTTTGGAAGGTGCCCTTACTGAACAGGTGTCTGAAAACTTTTACATTTTGCCTTCTTGGTTTGTCTCAGCTTGGCTAAGCTAGCATCTTTTGAGAAGATGACACCTGGAAATACAAGAAACTATCAGGGTGCAGGTAATCCCCAGGATCTGCTGTTTCCTACACAACTTCCCACTGCTGAGCCCATTGCCCAGACATAAGAGGAAGACTCCAAGGGTTAATACTACAAACTGTTGAACTTGTAAATGCTGCAACAAGAACACAATTAACCCGTAGAAACTATTCCTATCATAAAATACTCCTAGTAATACTGCAAAAAGGGTGGTTGTCATCTCCCCAAGTCCAGATCTGAAACTTAAGCTTTTCCTCATGCACCAAGAAGCTGTAGGGAGGTTCCAAACTTGTGACCACTGGGGAGGGGAGAGAGGAGAGAGGGGGAATTTCAATGGTATTTGCAGGTACTGGCCAGTTCCCTGTCACTCCTGCCTCAGCCCTGCTTTTACTGCCGCCTGCCTGCCCATCTGCTTGAGAGCACTTACGCACTCAAGCGCTCATATTCCTTCTGCCCAGGTCTGTGCTGGAGCTGCCATGGCATTGTGTGAGGCAGAAAGAAAGATCTTTCTCAAGACAGATACTGTGTTTGCATGCTTTTAGCTCTGGAAGCGGAACTGTGTATTTAGGAGGGTGACTGTAATAGATATGCCTTAGATATCCGGTAGATAATAGATATCCAGTCTCTTAAACAGCAAAAATGCGTTTTTCTGAACATTGACTACATTTTTTCCCTAAAAGATGATGGAATCCTGTTTGTTAACCCAACTGCAGCTGCAGAAAACACTGTTGGCTTTTAGAATTTCTGCAACAATTCTGAAATCTCTTTTCTTGTCACTCTGCCACAGCAACATTCCATTTAGCAGATATTCGCTTTATAGTCTCTTTTGCAACAGACATTCATTTACATCTATTTTACATGAACTAAATTTGGCATTGACTGTAGTAGACCAGATGCTTAAATGATACAAGAGCTGACTGCGGTGCTCATCTTTATTTACTGCTCTGGCTTGAGCTGTATAGATTTCTCAACATTTGCCTATGTGCTGGTGAGATCAGAACTTTTTTCACATGAATTTAATTTTTCCTCATTCAGGTCAGGTCACTGACTTTGATTTTGGTTTTAGATTCTCTTTATATAGCTCAAAATAAACATTCCCATGGAGAAGCATCAATTCAATCCATACATTGGTATTTCAGGTACAAACAGGAAGAGTGTAGGGGGTTGGTTTGGTTGAGTTTTTAAGCTCTTCTCAGACATGCCACTTGTCCTCATTTCTCTCTTTCAAGGCTGCTGCACACAATGCTATGTATAAAAGCTGGACTTTATCAGTAGATAAGTGAGGCTTTTCTCATTGAGAGCCTTCTTTCAATGAAATAATACAATAAGCATTTTCTTCTATTTTTTTTCCTTGCTTTTTCATTTATCTACTTGGATACTGAGATCCCTGTGCCAATCCTGTACCAAGACACACAAATGGTAACAGCACAATGAAGTAGCATCTCAAACCAAAAGTCCCATCACATTGATCACATCTCTAAGTTAACACACAGAAAACACTCTGAGGAGAGAGCCAGAGTTCTGTTATATACGTCCTTGTGCTCCCTCACCCACAGTTATTTGCGCCATGAAACCAAGCCTCTGTATCTCTAAACTTCTAGCTTCTGCCTGAAATAAGATATTAATGTTCTTATCTCTTCATTTACTGCCTCTAAATAGTTTCACTCTCATTTTTGATTCAGTGCATTAACTGCTAGGTTAGATTTCTTATTCAATAATCCAAGTATTAAACGCACATAGAGATTTTCTCTTTTTGATCCTTTTCATTGAAATGCAAACCATGTCTTTAACTATGCCTTTAAACACCTTGAAATAGAACAGCTTACCTAAAAAGCACTTCTTTTGCACCTCCTCCTTAGTGAAAGACCTTGACCTAGTAAATACATCATAACTTATCAGTGTCAGAAAACTCTTCCCTGTATTTTGGAACCACAGTCATGGTCTGACAGATACTTGGCACTGTCTTGGTCTGGCCAATCAATCACCTCACCGCCTGATTTGCCATCAAGTAGAAAATATGACATGCCATGGAGTCATGGAGAACTTGTATGTGCAAGGTGGATACAGTCACGGTACCGATCAACAGCGACAGATCATTCCCGTGCCCAAACCACCCCAGCTCCGGCCACCAGGTGAGGATGCCAACAAGTAGGACATCACCACATGGTTTTGTTCCTCCATGGCACCAGAGGATGTGGCAGGGCCTGTGAGAAGCTGCTAGGTGCCAGATGTCAGCAGGTATCACCTCTCATGCAGTTGATGTCCACTCCCCTTCCAGGGGCACAAAGCTGTAGTAAAGCACTGAGACCTTACCTATAAACATCTTTCATTAACACCACAGAGACTTTTAGTGCTGATCCCCCTCCTTCCACTCATACACAGACAAGTCACAGTGAAGCAGAACATGCCAAGTTTTCCTCACGAGTGCTGCTACAGCTTCAACTGTGGCAGCACAGGAAATCATCCTTTCAGCCCATCTCTGCACTTTACCATCTCTGGGCTCTTCCCCTTTGAGACCTGTCTATTAAATAACTGTATATGGAATCAGTCATTAAAAAATTCTGGTATTATTACACCTTGAATGCTCAAGAATCTTATTACTTTCAAGCTGCTTTACTCTTTAAAATTTTGTATCATTTGCTCTTGTAACTACAGTGTCCTTTATACTTTTCTTTTTCTCCCTTGATGTTTATCTCTCTCTGGATTTGTACATGGCACAAGTAACTCTTCATAAGCTTCATACTGTTATGCTAAAAAAATCAACTCTCTTTAATCCATTTTCATCAGATAGATTCTGCATTTCTGCACACACCCGCACAGCCATCACTGAACATATTCCCCATTTTAAATCATCTTTCCAGAGCAAACATGACAGAACTACATACAATATCTTCAATGAGATCTTACATGAATTTTTGTACAATATTAAAGCTTCTTTGCTTCTAGTCAGAAAGCACCCCACCTTTCACTAAGCTGATTCACAGTAGCAGCCCACTCTCACCTAAAGCAACAGACCAACCCCACCTCACTTTCTATGTTATTTTAAATTCAGAAGCCCCAGCTCTATAGAAAAATTCCCTGTAATCAGCTTCTAAGAGTTCTTAGGCTATTACCGTATTTGAAGTCGATGATTACATTAATCCTCAAGATCACATAATTCTTCCTCGAGGAGAATTCATGGTGAAAGTCCTCCCAAACCCCCCATAAGTCATCATTAATACATAAATTGTTAAGATTAACAAGGCCTTTTTGGTATTTTGAATGGTGACCTACCATGCTACCCACTAGCTTTCACACTGAGTTCTCAGTACTACCCTCTAATTGAGGGTTAACATCTTGCAACACACCCAGCTCTATCCTGACTAATTCACCACAAAGGCTTCTGCTGAATTACAAAACTTGTACGAGGCCCATAGCAGCTTTGGCCCAGTTAACACTGCCGAAATAAACACTACTCATTTTGGTGCACAGGAGCATCAACATTCCCAGGAAGCATTTTGCATTTAGAGACTGCTTTAATAATTTCATAGACCTCAACAGACTTTGCTTCCTGGTCATTCCAAAAACTGCAGTAAAGAACTTGACCTAATGAGAGCTGTTCACTGGGTGAGAAACATCAGAAATTAGGATGCCTGTGAAACCTGCTGGGAATCAACATGGCTACTACAATGTAAGCAACAGATACCGAGCATGTATGTTTTTCCAATGCCAAATTCCCAAGTTGTTATTCAGGGTGGCCACAAACATACCTCTGAACCAAGGCAACACAATTTCCTGTAGCAAGTTCCTGCCTCAGTCCAGGAGCAACTCAAGCTTTCCCAACGAAGCTCTCTGTACTTGTTTATTTTAGCAGAAGTTACAAAAATGAGGGAGCCTATTGAGTACAAAGTTTCATTCCTACAGCATAATTGATTGCTTTTACGGAGCAATCGGAGATTGCTTTTTAACATTACTGTCATGCTGCTGATAGACAACACAAGTCTACTGTTCTTATTCAGTTCCATATAGAGTTTACCATCAATAAAAAGTGCTGCTGTCTATCAAAAATCAATCTTTCCAATTCATGTGTATCAGCACGCAGTAATACCTAAGTAAATTTCAAAAATCTCTTCATAGGGAAACTGAATAAATTTTCTATTATTTGGAATTTATAATCTACAATAAACACAGCTACTAAGACATAAAATCATGATAATGGGTGACTAAGCAAAACAGGTATTGCAAGAACAGTAGAACAAAATGGGTAGTTCAACCTCCAAGTTCCAGATGAGGAGAAGGGTGATGTACTACACAACTTTTTTGCCTCATTCCTCAATGGCACCATCTGTTCCCACACCTTTCAAGTGGATGGACAGCAGGATGGGGACTGGGGGAGCAAAGTGCTTCCCTGTCTAAGTAAAGATCAGGTTCAGGAGCACCTGAGGAATCCGAATGTACGTAAGTCTGTGGGACCCAGTGAGATGCCCCCAGAGTCCCGAGAGAATTGGTCGATGTAGCTGCCAATCTACTCTCCATAATATTTGGAAAGTCAAGGAGTCAGGTGAAGTCCCAGGTGACTGGAAAAAGGGAAACACCATACCCATCTTTAAGAAGCATAGAAAGGAGGACCCTGGAACTACTGACCTGTCTGTCTCACCTGTGTGCTAGGAAGGTCATGGAACAGATCTTCCTAGAAGCTGTGCTAAAGCACATGGGGAACAGGGAGGTGATTTGGGACAGGCATCACAGCCTCACCAAGCACTGGTCCTGTCTGACCAACCCAGTTGCCTTCTGTGATGGGGTGACTACATCAGTGGACAAGAGAAGGGCTACAGATGCCATTTATCTGGACTTCCGTAAAGCCTTTGACATGATCCCCCACAACATCCTAAACTGGAGAGAGATGATTTGATGGATGGACTGCCAGATGGATAAGAAAGTGGTTGTACAGTGGTTGTACAGTAACATCCAGAAAGTTGTGGTCAATGGCTCAGAGTCCCTATGGATATCCGTGGCAAGTGGTGTCCCTCAGGGGTCCATATTGGGGCAAGTGTTATTTACTATCTTCATTAAAGACATAGATTTATTGAGTGCACCCTCAGCAAGTTTGCAGATGTCACCAAGCTGAAGGTACAGTGACACTCTTGAAGGATGTCATGCCATCCAGAGGGACCTGAAAAAGCTCAGGAAGTGGGCCCATGGGAATCTCATAATGTTTAACAGGACCAAGTGCCAGTGCTGCACCTGGGTCAGGTTAGCTCTTGGTGTCAATCCTGGCTGGGGATGAACAGTTCCAGAGCAGCCCTGCTGAGAATGACTTGGAGGTACTGGTGGGTGAGAGGCTGGACATGAGCCAGGAGTGTGCAATTGCAGCCCAGAAAGCCAAACATGTCCTAGGCTGCATCCAGAGCACTGTGGGCAGCAGGAGAGGGAGGGGATTGTGCTCCTCTGCTCTGGTGAGACCCCACCTGCAGTGCTGGATCCAGCCCTGGGGTCCCAGCACAGGAAGGACATGGAGCTGTTGGAGTGAGTCTGGAGGAGGCCACCAAGGTAATGCAGCACCTCTCCTGTGAGGAAAGGCTGAGAGAATTGGGATTGTTCAGCCTGGAGAAGAAAAGGCTTTGGGGTGACTTAACTGTGGCCTTCCAGCACCTGAAGAAATCCTACAAGAAAGATGGAGAGAGACTTTTTACAAGAGCATGGAGTGATAGGAGAAGGGGGAATGGCTCGGATTTAGCTCACATATCAGGAAAACATTTTTTACTATGAGGATGGTGAAGCACTGGAACAAATTGCTCAGTGAAGTTGCAGATGTCTCATTCCTGGAGGTGTTCAAGGGCAGGCTGGATGGAGCTCTGAGCAACCTGGTCTGGTGAAAGGTTGCTCAGAGTTCCTTCAGCCCCTCCAATGAAACCATGGCAGGGGGTTGGAGATAGATCATCTTTTAAGGTCCCTTCCAACCCAAACCATTCCATGACTCTATGAACAGACTAAGCAGTACCTCTTATCAAGAGAGAAAAAAAAAACCCACAAAACTCCACTATAACATAAAATTGATACATTCCTGCACTACAAGTCTGGCTAGATCAACCTTTATGTTGATTGTACTAATTAACTCACTAGCAACATCTTTAGATAAGGTACTTTTTTATCTTCGCCTGACTTTCTAAAATGAAAAAGAGAGCACAGTCTGTAAACATCTCCAAGACTCAGATGCTACAAGCAGGAATCATTTCTCCATCAATATGATACTATTACAAGAAAGCTTTGAGTAATGGACATTATCAAGGACAAAGTTTTAACCTTGCTATAACCCATTTAAATCATTGTAGGATACAATGATCGAGTTTTAAAAAAAAGAAACATCTTTTGTACTACAGCAGGTGGTGTTGTCACCAGGTGTAAGCTTCTCTACCAATTTTTGTGTGTGAAAAATAATTATTTTATGTAACGCAAGCGTAAGTTATTCCCTGTTTACAACTGCTAGATATACATGTCACAAAGACATTCCACACTGGTGAAGATGACAAGAATGAATCTGAAACAAAGCCCAGATCCATGAAGAAACTTCCTACAATAGCAAGCCTCTCATTAAAAAACTTATCCTAGGTCAAATTTTGGTGATCCTCAAGACATTACTCTTTGGGGATTGCTGCAATGGGAGGATGTAGAAACCACTGCACCTTATAAACATGTAACTGCCATAAATTCAGCTGAGTTTCTGACCTTTTTTCCCACAAACTCCTGGAATTGCTATTTGCTGTATCGTGATATTCAACTGCAATTTAAATCAAGACAACACAGGAAGCAGTAAGGTCCTAAAGTTACAGTTTATGTTACTATCTGTAAAATTTAGGGTTTATATATATTGGCTCTACTTATTTTTCAGCAGTCATCTACAAAACAATACCTGCACTTCCAAACAACCACCTATTCTTTCCATGTGCCTGTCCTGCTCCCCAGAGATGCACAGACTGCTGCTGTCCAAGCCAAACCCAAAGAGAGACCTTGAACATAATAAAACTACTAATTTACTTCCATGCTCCCAGGAGGATCTTATTGTTGTTCTCTGGCCTTTATTCTCTTCTCACATGCCCCTATAACACACAGATTTTTAAGCCAACACAAGTTTTACCAGCATATTGTCTCTGTGGAGTATATGAAACTACTCTTACACACCTGCAATTAAGAATGGCATTTCATGACCCCAGGGAGAGGGACAGTATGAAAAAAATAGTGCAGAGATTGAGAAACAGCACAGAGATCTCTAAAATACACACAGTGTTAGGGCTTATCAGTTTTCCCCAGCAGTGCATGGCTCTCTTCCATGTGTTTCCCACAAGTGAAGAAAGCCCCTCACAAACCTACAGGCATATCAGCCATTCCTCATTATCTCCTGATATCTTGTATTTGCTCTCCTCCTCTACACTTCAGCTTCCTAGCCAACTCCACTTACTATATTAATGCAGCTAAACTGCTTACATCCCACCTCATGTTCTGTTTCTAGGCTTTTTTTCTGAATAAAAGATGTAGAAGCACCCAAATGCAGCTTAAAATCCTGACCGGTCCTAAACATAGACCTTCTACCACTTGAAGGTCAGAAAAACTAAAAAGAATAAGCTGAACCTGGTTTATGTGAGAAGATACTGGATTTGTGCCGTTTTCATCCAGACTCCAAGGAAGAATAAACACGATCTCTCACAACATAAAACGAAAGCATCACTTGAGAGGGAAAATCTGCCAAGACACAAAACAAACCCCAGGGAGATCTATCCCAGTGGTCTGAGAGCCACAGATGAGCAAGTGGAGCTGTCAGAGAGAATTGCTGAAATAGTCTGCATCTATCACCACCATCAGCTATGCTGGAGTGGAAAACCTCTTTCAGGAGAAATTAAAATGTAAGAATGAATGCTGAGGCAGATCACTTAAGTTCCTACTGTAGTGTGGGTTACTTTTATTACTGTATTTTCTTATTAAGAGTAATTAGAATAACCTTAACAGCACTTTCATCAAAGTGTTCATTTCCCTATATGATTTCTTCCTTTTCACTTTTAATTCGTGCGCTTTATATCATCTGCTTTATCTCACACAGCATCTTACTCTGTAACACTGCTAAAACTGGTATCATGCTGTAAAACTCTACTAGAGGAGTAATTTCATCCATATATATACGTCCCTGGAGGTCATCAGCACTGCATAGCAAGTGGAATTTCCCCAGGACACTCAGGGATAACATTTGTATGATTCCAAATGTTCTCCATATCAGATCTTCAATGTTCATGTTTGACATCAAAGATGGGACAATCAACAGCACAGTGTGACCCCATGACAACTCAGGATTGGGATGAATTGCTACATATTGTATCACACAGATATTGGCTGGAGTCCTGCCAAGAAGCCTAGCTTTGTACACTATTCAAAGTCATTTCAATTCTTACAGGTCAGAAATTTAAGCTCACCTTTATTCCAGCTTCCTCAGCTTTTACCGTTGGTTTGTTTGGTTTTGCTTTTTTTTAAAAATGGCATTATATAGACAATGTAGTTATTTCCTGCTCTTGGTCTTCCCAGACTGTAAAACTTAAAAGCTTTCTACTTACATTCATGCATTTTAATTAAAAGAAAAAGTGTAAAATACGAGACTTCCAGACATAATTAAACCTAATATGCTGTTCCAGATCAGAAACTCTAATTAAGTTTCAGTATTTCCTATTGCTAATAATCACCCTGTCAGCAAATACCACCGACAAATTCCTCTCCCCTCTTGCCTTTCTGCCCCCAAGGCATTGCTGCCCCAATACTTAATTGGAAATTAAACATTTTCTCACTGTACAAGCTGGTCACACTTGTACTCCTATTTAAAGTTCACAATTAGAGATGCTTCTAATGTTGAAAAAGAAATAATCAGCATAAGAGAAAAATATATTTCTTGAATGTATAAAACTGACATTCTGTGACCAATTTTTGTGGCAAAGAACTCTGGAATGTAAGTTTCCAAGCAGAATAGTCACAAGTTTCTTGTTTGGAAATAGGGTGAAGAACCAAAGAAGAAAATGCATGAGACAGACAAAAGTTCATGAAGATTGGAACACAAAGATACTAACACTAAAATAGATTGCAAAAATAAAGTAACCGATATACCCCAGTATTATTCCTTGGCCCAGTAAAAGATTTAGAAAAAATAACGATAAAAATAATTGACCATATTTCCTAAGTCTGCAGCTGGTCATTTAAGATTCATCTCCTGGAGTTTACAGCCTGCCCCTTGCCAAGGGAGCAGGACTTTCCCTTCTTACTGTCAGCCTTACACTATATATAAACCAAGTTGAGGACTTCTCCCTTTAGGACTGTCAACATAGATTTTGTTCACATTAAATCAACTAGCAAAGAAAAAAAAACATTTTAAAATAATTGTCTGTTTAGTCTGTGGTGGTATGCTGAATACAAAATTGGAAGCATTTTTCCTGATAAATTCTAATCTAGGAGACACTAAAGGGACATTTCTTCCTAACAATTTAGTATTTAACTATTCATTTAATTTCACAGCATGTATTTTTCAAAAATCAATAAACCAAATGCAATGAGGTATCCTTCTACCCAAGCAGCTGAAAAGCATGAGGAACCCCCAGCATCGGATGACAGCAAAAGAAATGCTGTCCTGGTGGTAAAGTAACATTTCATGTTGCCAGCTGGGAGACTTGGGAGAAAAAGTGACCTTAATACGCTTCTTTACAAAAAAATGCACTAAAACAGTTAACATACTTCATTCTGTGGCAGAGCAAACCCAAAGCCCTGCTCTATGACTCAGTTAACTGGCTGTTCCATCAACCAGTACAAAGAACACCCTCAGGACAGTCCACAGGTCCTGCCCTTTCAGCAGCGGCTCCTGGCAGCAATTTGGAAGTCAGAAAGAAATGAAAGAAAAAAGAAAAAAATAATTGTTACACACAATCCAAAATGAATCCAAGGGTTAGAGCCTATCCACTGGCTCTGTCACTAAAATCAGAAAGGAAAAGATGAGACAAGAAGGGAAACAGACAATTGCATTGTGTTGTTTCCTCGAATTATCCTCTCTTCTGCTTCTCACCAGCCCTGATGCTGCAGTGATGGCTGCAGGCACTGACAGGCATTAGTAACACACTCATTGCCACGCCCTTATTAACAGGTGTTCCAAGACACTGACAATGATTTGTACAAAATATAGTCTCAATGCTTCTGCGTATGGAAAAGCATTCTGTGTTCAGAGCGCTGAGCTGCCCCACTGAGCAGGGGACAGAACAGAGCTTTGACCTGACCGATCCGAGCGACTCAACGAGCGCAGAGCGGAGCGCGGGTGAGATTCCTGAGGCTGTCTGAACTTGCTCGATTCTCCCTTCCCTGTATATTTATCAAGTCAATACTGATCACATTAAACAAAAGCACACAGGGACCAAGCAGCTCAGCAGTATGCCATGCCGGGGCAGAACTCACACAACACGGATATGAAAGGAGCAACACAGAAAAGATGGATGAATGCAAAGGCAGCCCATCCATGTGGCTGCGTTCACAAGCCAGGTAAGTTCAGTATCACCCTCACTGCTGAGGACTCAATGGTTGGACTCAATGGTTTTAAGGGAGTTTTCCAACCTAAATGATCCTATGATTCTACAAACACCACCACAAAAGCTGCTGTCAGCTTTGGAAAATTTGTCCAATCACAGAAATTCCACAGAATATGTTATCAACATATCATATCTATACAAGCACAGCAAATGCCTCGGTGAAAAATAAAAAAAAAAGACATTAATAAATGCTTCTTTTAGCATTGCTTAAATGCAAAACTACATAATGAGATTAATAAATATGATCCATATCTGCTGAGGATCAGATCTGAAACTTCCAAATGCCTGCACTTAGTTTGGGCTTGGAAAATAAAAAATCACATTAAGGTTTTGTGTTGGTTCAAACTTACAAGATCTATTTGTCTTCATGTCATTTTATACCCAGTACTCACTTCCCTGCATCCTTGAAATAAGGCAATAAAAAGAGACAAGATTTCCTGTCAGCTACTCAACATCACAAGTGAAATGCAAATAACCCTGCTACCAGAAGATATTTTTATTTGATCTATCACCAATATAATTATCATACATTCTTGACAAAGTCTCACCTGATTTACCCAAAAAGAGTTCACATTATTATGGTTTAATGAGAAATGCCTAACATGGCTGAATAAAGTTGACGATTTAACAGGGGACTTTCACAAAAAGGTGGATAGGAGGGTTAAACAATAATTCTAGCAATTACATTGGCATCTTAATTGCATAAAAATAATAGTGGAAACATGACAGAAAGTGTTATATTGACTGCAGGTTACTAAATGCAAAGAAATGGACCTTCAGAGATCACGCTTTGCTTTAAGCAGCAAAGAGCTAACAGCAAAATACGACACTGAAGGCAGTGAAGCCTATTTTTCCCTTCTTAGATCATAGCAAGGCCCTGGCACAGATTGTCCAGAGAAGCTGTGGATGCCCCATCCCTGGAAGTGTTCAAAGCCAGGCTGGACAGGACCTGATCTAGTGGAAGGTGTCCTTGCCCATGGCAGGGGGTTGGAATGGGATGATCCTCAGGGGCCCTTGCAACCCAGCTCTTTGGTGAGTGCAAGTGGAATTCAAATATCATTGCATGAAAGTTTCTACTTTTCTCCTTTCCAATAAGACCGCATATTTTTCTGACATTTCCACATCTACAGCCATTTATCACTGCGCACCCTAAAAAAGTCACGTTAAAGTCTCTGAATGTGTGTTCAACAGTCCCCATGAACAAATGTCACCATCCACATAAATGTGAATAATTGCCTGCACACGCACCAACCTCAGCATCCTCCATCTCCTCCATGTTTTATGAACTAGGGTGTTTCTAGCTGTAGGATTAAAATAACTTCCCTTAAATTTTCATCCTTGTACAGCAGTCAGTCTGTGGATGAAAGAAGTGCTTAAGTGACACAGCTAAGTACAGATAAACGTTGCTTTTCTGTATGTTGAAGCTGCTAATATGAGACACATGAATGCAACCTGACACTGCAGAGCAATCAGTCCTACAGAGCATTTCAGCACTGCAGTGTGCTCCAAATAAACACTGGGAAGTGTCAGAAGAGCACATGCATTCTTTAAGTGGCATGAACAAATTTTTGATGAAGATGCTTTTTTTCAGGATACCTACAAAATTTTCATGAGAAGTAACAGGTTAAGCTCTTGTAGCAGTTTGACATATTATCTGCCAAATGTAATTCTCAAGGCAAGAGCAGACTATCTTCATGTATTACCTCATTAACATGTGCCTAGCATGCCTGTCTAAAAGAGATGAAGACTGACTGGACCTGTCTGGTATGACCTAGGAGACAATTTATGAGGTTTATCAGGGTCATGGTGTCAGAAAGAACATTAAGGTTTAATTAACAATTAAATAACTATATCCAGATTAAAACACCACATTTGCTGACGTTAAGCTTAGTCACATTCTACAGAGCAGTTTATTTGCATTGAAGGCCAGCATATTTCTCACTAACTGTTGGAACACGGCAATAGAAAAGACTTTGAAGAACATTAAAAAAAATGCAGTTCAGAGCTTAGAAATACGTCATAGAAGTACCTGAAATCGTATTTCAAGATATGTATCATGTTTCTGTTTAATGTGCAATCTTCAGTTTCAAGTACAAGGCGCAAAGAAACACTGTTTACAAATTTCTAACATCTACCTTTATCAGTGACTCCTTTTTTTCATGCAACAAATTTCATACAGTAGGTATAAGTTACGCTGTCACGAGGTGTAATTCTCCCCAATAGACAATCAGACCAATAGGAACACTGACAGAAGTAATATACAAAGGAAAACAATGGAGGGAAAAATTTAAAAAAATGAAAATAAAATAAAAAAAAGCCTGCATCCCTCAAATGCCACGTGGACAGAATTTAGATAACTACATCTAAAAATGCTATTCCATAGATGGTTTAGGAATGGTATGCCCCAATTGGGTGTTTCTACTGCAACATTCGAAATCATGTGCTGCTCACTCACTCTCCCCTTCCTCGGCGGCAGGATGGAGAAGAGAACTGGAGGCACAAAAGGCAAGGATCACGGATTGAGAAAAGAACAATTCACTGGAAACAGCAACGAGGTAAGAAAATGAACAGTAGCAGCAACAATATTAACAGAAGAGAAACAAACAATTCATATGTGAGTGCTCACCCCCGTGGAAAACCCAACTGCAGTGTCCCACACTATGCAACCCAGAAAATGACCCCTTCCCCATTCCCAGAAAATGATGCGAGCTAGTATGAAATAACCTCCATGTCCTAGCCAAGCCCCCTCCTAGCCACTAAAAATTAACCCTGGCTAGAATTAACCCCTGGCTAGAATCAGCATATTAACCACCTCTTACTCTATACCATCTCTGCCACACCCATATCCTACACCTTCTAATTATATATATATATTTTTATATATATATATACACACACACACAAAATAAAGGGTATAATTTCTATAGTCAATGGCCATCCCTCCAAGATGTCTGTTGAGTTCATTTAGTCTGTGACTGTGGATTCTGTCCACACCAGATGTCTTCCAGGACAGGAGGGCTGCTGTGCTGCAGGCTGGTTGGTGCATCAGGAGCTCACGATTGGTGTATCTGGAGCGGTTCATGTTCATCGTCCATGGCAGTTATGACATACAGTGACAGTGTCATGCAGCAACCAATATTATATATACAATTCAACATTACAGACGTTCTCATCCAAAATTCAAATCCCCTTGAGGTACACACAGTGTTTCCTTGGGGTTAGTGATTACAACAAGTGGCTGTAAGATAGTAAGCATATTGCCTGTTCTCTATTCCAGCTGTGTGCGGGTGCTTATTTGATTCTTTTACTTTCATCTGATGAACATTTAATGCAAGGGACACAAATACTGAGTGGATGAAACCTTAACATCTGAGCTGTTACTGAATTTCAGGGCTTTTACAGCAGTAAAAGTATAAATAAATAATGGAGCACTAAAAATCACTTGGCAATAACCATTAGCAATTACTTACAGATTCCCACTCATTTTTATTTTGGCTTCAACTTCTCTGTGATGTCACTGAAAATCAGTTTCTAAATCTTCTTCTAAGCCCACTCTACTTGCCAAGGATTAAAAGACATGCAATAGGTGGATTTGGCTACTCAGTTCTCTCTTCAGAAATGATGAATTCAACCTGCCCTTGATACCCACAGTAGAAGATGAATGCTTGTTGTCTGTGTTTATTCTGTGTATGATATAAACACAGCAAAGCATATTCAGCATGAAACTAACAAACTAAGTGCCTAATTACATAAGTAGTCTCACTGGAGTCAATCACTTACTTTTAGTTAGACACATACCTTGCTCAGTCAGGTGTAAAATTACCACATTTAACAATTGTCTCACTTGCCTCCCTCTGAAGGCTAAGGGAACACTGTGCTGTGCATGCAGGACTGATTTGACTGCCTCCATCTTTTATTGGGAAATAACATATGTCATGGCAACATCAGACAACTATTGTTTCCTTTGTTCTGTTCAGAGGGAGGAATAATGGGTGTCAGGAAAAAGTACAACCATGTGTCTCGGTAATAAAAGTGGCATATTAATGAGCATCGGTAAACCATTACAATTAATGCAGGGGAATGGATATTGCCTACTTAAACTCTGCAAGTGCTCTAGCAGCTCCACACCCAGCTGCCATTTTTTTCCATCCCAGGGCTTTCCACTAGAAGCAGCTCCTTCCCAAAGCCATCAGACACGGTGAAATCATATGCTCAAAGGAATGGGGGGAGACATTTTAATAGTACAAGTGACTGTTGAGAACAGTTATTCAGCCTCTTCATCAGTGGCAGCAAATGCATCCCATAATCTATACCTTAAAGGTTACAACATATTTAACAGACTACAGAGAAAGACAGATAAGATGGACATGCACAGAGATATGGATGTGTATTGCTTTCACATCTTTGAAAAACAAAAGGTAACTTTCTAAATTTTACATAATTTTACAATTTCAAACCCTGCTTGATGTGCCTGTGTATAATAAAGTCATATAAATAAATAGTTTTGAAGTTCAGCTTTAAAAATCCAGATTGACAATTCCCCTCTTTACGGTCACAATTTCCACCCCACCCCCCAAAAAAAAAGGGAAACTGCAAGCACCATCAAGGTGACACACTAAGTTTTTTGAGTATTTACTGACAGAATAACAACACAGGTCACACAGATCTGGCCCTTCAGGAATAGTTAAAATAAAAACTCTTAGGTTTTGTGACATACAAATTGTTCATTTTTACTCTTGGATGACTGAATTTTAAATTATGTTGAAAAGCAGGACACCTTCAATTCCCACTTCTGCTTGGTTTACTTTAACTTCTAATTCCCTCTGCACATCATGTGTTCTGAGCTATTTTAATTCACATTATTCTTGTAGTTTGTGTACTGAATTCACCTAATAATTCATTTTGATGATACAATCTTCAAAGCATCATTTGTTGTTTTTTTTAGTTGGTTCCAAAATAGATTGTTTTTCACTGCAACATTTCTTTCAGGTACCATTCTCAGTGTAGAGTTTAAACCTGCTGTTAGTCTTGTATTTAGCATATGCTCACTTAGCACAGCCACATTCATTATTTTTATCGTTGAACACTTTAGGTTAGACCTCCATACACACACAGGGGTGCCTCAACTTTTCAGCATATTGCAGAGGCTAAAACACCAGCACCACTGTGAAACAGCTGAACTGGAGAATCTTTCCAAATAAAAAGATGCAAATTGTCCCATCAAACATCCTGCATGGCTTCCAGATTTGTCATTCCCAGTGTTCAAAAAATAAATGCAATCTCCAAAACTAGCAAGCCAACCAATGTGACTCACTCAAAGTGAGCCATACCTACATGCAGGGCAATCCAAGCTTTATTACTATAAAATACCATTTTCAGTAATGTGGTCAAGTAAACAGTTTGTAGTAGGTTTTTCCTCTGATGGATATCTACCAGAAGCTGCACTGTAGAAAAAAAATCCATGTATTTCTCAATATAACTATCAGGTAGTATTTTTTTTTTTTTTTACTGGCCCAGGACCCCCACTTCAGCACGAGAGATTTGAAGGATATGCCTTTTGCTATGCCTGTGAAAAAACTCAAGTTTGTAAATGTTTAATCACACACTATTAATCTTACAGCATTCATCATGTTTCACAATGGTGCTTGAGCCACGAGAGGACAAAAAGAAGAAAGATCCAGCTGGGGAACACAGGGAATGGGGAGACAATGAGGACTGCAGGAGCTGCAGAACGGAAAGTCAACTGTAATACACTCATCTGGGAACCTGAGATTGAGCCCCCTTCCCCCACATCCTCCTCCAGTGGCAAAATCACAGAGCAATACCATACTCCTCAAGTCATGGAAAAATGTGAGGGTGAGAGCCACAGGCCTGAAAACCTGGACAATTTCTCAAACAACTAAATCACTGCCCTACACCAGAGAGCTCATGCAAAGGCAGACAAAGTATATCTTCACACCATTGCAAACACTTGACAAAAACAGTTTATACTGGTTTCTGAAAGACCTGGTAACATCTTAAATTCAGTACAAATACTGGGAGAATAACTATAAAAATAGGTTCACATAATGAACAACAAAAATAATAAACACAGAATACGTATTTTCAGGACTTCGTCTCCTTCACTGATTTACATGTCTATACTGTGCACTGTACAAGGAAGAGGGACCAAAAACCTCACAACTTCTGTGATTTTATCAGCAAGGACTGTATGCACGTGACTTAACACTGAATAGGTAACCTGAATTTTACATGTCCACAAGTGCTTGATTTTGGAGTCTTTCTGTTTGATTATTTAGGTATCTTAAAAATGGTTTTGATAGTTTCTGCGGGGAAATCACAGCCCAGTGGTTTAAGAACAGACTTATTAGACTGGGAACAGAGTCTGAATCCTGGATCAGGTACCAATCATGGATGTCGCATTTGACAAATCACTCCATGGCTTTACTTTGATGTATTGTAGTGGGGAAATCACTAGGAACAGGAGGCTCAGAAGAGTTTTCTGGCTGGCATCTATTTAACTGCTGTGGCAAAGAATAGCCACCCAAAAAACCTTTGTACAAATAGAACATACATAAATGTTATCATCACCCAAAAGAGATTGCTCTAATAGTAATTCCATCCAGAAGAACATAAAAATCAATCAACTACGTTATTCCAGAGAGCCTATTAGCCCAGCACCCTCTCTCCAACTATTGACCAAAACAAACATCAAAGAGAAGAACAGGGCAAGGACCTGGTGAATAAAGATTACCCATCACCCTTCTCAAACCAAATATGGTGCCCTCCCTGTTTAGGCTGTTCTTCTGTCTATCATCCTCACCACTCTGTGACCAAGGACTCTCCAGATTAATTATGTGCTGCGTGAAGAGCTACTTTCTTCTGCACTGGGGTACCAGCACAGTGTTACCAAAAACTGTTGCCAAAACCAACAACAGCAAGGCTCTTATTTTACATTTGAGGAAGATATTTATATTCAGTTTTCAAAATTGTTTAGTTATGTTCTACAGGGAATAGAAATAGTTTCATGTTATTTGGCATCTCCTTGCCTTTTAATATGCTTATTCCATAAACATGAATCCTGAAATGGTTGCACACTGTAACTGATTTCACAAGAGAAGAAACTCTGCACTACTATTGCAATTGTGCTCTGACGGCTGTGCTGAGCCAAGCCCATGCCGCAATTGGCTTTGTGCAATGATATATTTCAAGATGCTCTTAATGAACTGATTTTTCTCAGGCACCATCAAAAAATAAGTACATTGTTCCAAATAACTGTATGTCAGGCTCCCAGGGCAGGAGAGTCGCAGATGTGAACAGACAGGGCTTCACTCATAAGGATTACAAGTTTAGCGCAGTCACTACTGCTGACCAAACCACTGTCCAGGGTGCCGACTGCTCTACTGTCAAAAAAGCAGTAAAGCACAGAGAATGAACTCTTCCAAAAAAGGATGTGTTTGAGGGCTAATGATTGATAATTTAAGATTTCAATACTACAGGAAGAAAAGGGAAGTATTAGCTTGTATAACAGAAATGAACCATTCCAGTAGCATTAGAGAGCTGACTTCAGGAAGCTCCAAATAGGGCTCCTTAATGTTTTAGTGACAGTGACCTGGGAGGAGATGTATCTGCAGCAAACAGGAGTTACTGACTAAGATGATCTCAAACACAGTGTAGAAAATGGTACAATGTATGGAGCAAAAATTAATTATAAAGTAACACCTTCACATTTTTGCTTTCATTAACTATGCTCTTAAAAGAGAAAACAATGAATACTGAAACAGTCTCGTGCTTCTACACAACCCAGTTTTACTGGCCAGAAAATCGTGGGAAATGATCTGTATCTGTTAACTTGTCATCACCTGGCAATTCTTTTGTGCATGCTGCACAGGACCATGATCCCAGAGTGAACAGGTGACCTGAAAGCAATGAATGCAAACAAAAGCAATAGGAGACAATAAACAACAGAGTCAACAAGACATTCTCCACTTCAGGATCTGAACCTAGGAACCCTCATAAGCACCCATGAGTAGGTCTGCTGAGCCCTTTGCACTTACTCATAGAGGCAGAAAGACCTGTCAGATTAAGTTTCAAAATATTTCACATAACTACAGCTTTTCCTTCTTTTTATACAGATACAACAGTTCCCTGGACTGGACCACTTCTCCTGCAAGCACAAATCACTGCTACACTCCTTTTAAATTAGTTATAAATCTACAGTGGTGACAAAATCTGTGACAGCAAAGATATCAGGATCTGGATTCTGACAAGTTACATGAATCATGGGTTTTAAATGAGCTATTTCCATAACTGATGTGCATTCTAAATCACCTTGAACAAGCTCACACACAGGACTGGATCCAATCACCAGGAAGCACTGTGTGCCCCCGGGGAGGCTGTAAGACTGGGCTGCACAGTGGTGGATGTGCAGAGCTTAGCTCTCAGTACAATGCAGGGGTTGAGAGGCACCCACCCACCAGAGCTGCTCTATCGCTGCCCTCTGCACCTGGACAGGGGAGTGAAAATAGAACCAAAGGTTCACTGAGAGAGAGATCCCTCACTGAACACCTTCATGAGCAAAACAGACTCAACCTGCAGATATTAGCTGAACTTATTACTAATAAAACCAAAGGATAATGAGAAATAAAATAAATCTTAATAAATCTTTCCCCACCCCTCATTCCTTCCCAGGCTTTATTTCCTCCTCCCCAGCAGCACAAACATCTGGGGAGTAGCCCCCCTGCTATGAAAGCCTGGCCACACAAATCCAACATATACAAAAATAATTACATCTGAATTTCAACATCTCACACAACTAAATCTATGCAATGATCTTTGAAGGGAAAGAAAATGCCATTATAAATCATCTTAATTTCATCAAAATTATTTTAAATCATTACAGTCCAAAACCAAACCAAGAACAACACTAGAACTGAAAGGGTTTAATAAGTATGTGGCAAATTCACAAAGTGAGTTTATATAACTCAAAATCCAAACACAAATATATCAATTACAATGATGGTACCACATTTGGTAAATATCTAATCATTAACAAAAATATTTACATTAAAATTTCAAATTTTCATTTTTATTAATACAGTGAATTTAGGACTACAGAAAATTTAGTAGCTTCAATGATACTGTCTTGAGTCTGTGTCCAGCCATGCTAGTTTTAGAATGAAAAAAAATAGTAAGAATTCTAACTGCATTGCTGTACAAATATATACTGGTTTAAAATTATTAAATCAATTATATCTAGACTGCCTTACCCAAAAACTGTGACTATCCCAGTGTCTTACGTTTGCCACAGCATTTTCTCATTGTGCTATGTGACACCAAAGTGCACGTGAATGCCCTTGCCTGCTTTTGCAGTGATTTATTCACTATATATTAGCTGTAAAAAATATACAAAGCTCGAGACTGTGAAGAATGAAGATAAAAGTCTCAGCATGAGTCAAAACTCACTTATTCTTTCATGAGACTGGTGAATATCACACCAAAACAGCAATTAAAGCCACGAGAAGGCATATCAACCGTTCAAAGCCTTATAGTCACAAAAAATTCCAAGGCTATGGGAAAGTCATGTTTGTTTCTTTCCATCTTGGCCTACATATTATTCACAACTTACTCTAATGCTTCATAAAGGCTTTCAACTCCACTTCCAACAGACATGCATGCAAAAATCATAACCCTAAGTGGCAGTTAGTTACCTTAGAGTGATCTGATATGCTTTAATATCAAGATATCAGCATGTCTGGCTGTCTCCCATTGCTGACATTTAAAGCTAATCTACCTTAGCTTTGCTGGTGTCAGTGTAAAAGGGACACAGAAAAAGCAGACTACCCAGTATAGAAATAACCAAAGAGAATGATTTTTTTTTTCTTCTTTAGCTCTTACTAAAAATACTCTTGAATACTTTTCATATCAGGAGAAATTCTATAACACATAAAAATATCTTTAATCATTTGTTTACTATGCCATCACTATACTGCCTACACATTGGAAGATATAGAACTTCTTTCATGGCCTCATCGTTCAGATTATTAAATATATTTCAGACTAAGAAATATAAAAATACCTGCTTTGAAACAAAGAAAACAGCAGTGCAAGGCAGCTCTCAGAGTGCCACTGGATAAAGCAACATGTCCATCCTATTTTAATTTGTGATTTAAAGAGGCCAACTTACTGACTGACATCAAACAGAAGCAATTGTTAAGCCTGAGATGTACTCTTGTTGTCAGGAAACATTCTAGGTGTATTATGAATAAAGATTTCCTATGATTATCCCCACTACCATATAAAAAGTAAGAGTATCTGTTCAAAATCTGGTTGCTTTTTATATAAGGGTCCAAATAATTTATTCCTGAAGTGACCAGTAAGACCACCAGTAACAAGCCCACTCCTAAACACACACCCTCAAAGCAAAAATACGTAAGGACCCACAGTGAAATTAAGAAACCAAACTTCCAGATTACACCAGAATTGAGTCACTTAGAAATAACAGCTCTAGTCTTTAAGACTCCACCATATACTGAGTTGTAATCCCTTAAGTGTCTCCTGTGTAATGCTGCAGAAAAATATAATGGAGGAAAAATAATCATGGTCTATACTCTGGCAGAAATAAGCCATCATACAGCCTAAATATTAATTAGAATAAACACTGTTTTGATTTTTATTTCACAATACCTGATGTTTTTCTGCCCAGGAATCAGTCATGTTGCACACATTTGCTTTACAGTGTACTATTGTAACTAAATCCACCTCATTTAATCATCCCAAGAAATCTGCACCTCAGTAGAACCCACTAAATGAGATGTTAATCGCACACTAAATATACCTGTTAGACGGATTATACATGTAAAATATGAAAGTACAACGAACAGTATTTGCACTTAGATTAAGTGCTAGACTTCTGTTCATTCTCCACAACAAAGCTACATGAGAAAGATTAGCCAACACACCTCATCCATGTTTCTGAAGAATTGCTCCTGTTTAGCATCTGAATATATTCAAGGCCTCTTCTATCTTTCTGATAGTACATAGGGATATCTGTGGGCAGAATTTATGCTTTAAAACAAATACTTGGAACAAAATACCAAGAGTTAGGACAAGGCTTGTATACTACATCTAAATCTCCTTGTACAAAAGAAAACAACTAAAAACAACAAAATCTGGATGGCAACATTGTTCCTGGTAAAATATGAGGTGGGAGCTTACTTAAGGTATTTAATCAATTGTTTTAAGAAACCTTATGATGCTTCACTCTGCCTTGGCTCTTTCCTTTGGCTTCAGTTTCTGGTACAGGGCACGAGCTCTACAATAAACTCTGCTAAGCTGTACATCCCACATCAAGTGCTCTCTGCCTTCCCTCTCACTGAGCCAGAGGAGACTGAGGGGCACAAAGTCTTTTATGTGTTAAACAAATGGCACATATTACTTCAGCATGTCACTTCCACAGCATGGGGTGCAAGGCTGCCAAGCAAAACTGGAACTAGAACTTACCAAGACAAAAAGCAGAGAAAGACATTTTTCCCCGACATATTTTCCAGCCTCCCAAATTCAAGCCCTGTCAAGATTACACAGAGAAACACTGCAACATAACACAGACCAAGAGCTTCTAAGCTCTAAAAATGGTATTTATCTCTGTATTGCCTATCTCTTCAGCTGAAGCCATGACAGTGAGTTTTACTCATTTTATAGATGACAGTGTTTTATGTTCACACACACAGTCCTGTCTATGGGTGACGGGTTATTCATAAACCTGGCTGTCCTAGGAAACTGAAACTGTCCTAAGAAACTGAAACTTCTTTCATCCAACTATTGCTGCTAAACACTGATTTCCCACAAGGTCCATCCTGACAGGCACTCTTCCAAGTACCATGCTCTATGAAGTAGCCATTTGCCCACCACAACTTTTTTAAACTAGAGCACTCAGTTGCTAAACCAATTTTTATCACCTTTCCCTTCTACTCAAAGTGCAGCCTTAATGATGCACTCTTATCATGAAGTTTAGTGAAATTGCTCCAACTCTCCTTATTCTACTCCCACCTATGATTTCTATAACTAATGTAGAGAATTTAAGTCAAAGGGCAAGACGTCTTCTACTACCCACCTATAACATTTTCTATGTCCCAAATCACTCTTACCTCCTTTTACTTTTTCCAAAGTTTCCTTCACAGAAAAGAGCAATTTAACAAATCCGTAGATTCAGAATCTCTCTCTTTTTGAGTAGTTATACCTCTGTCCTCTGCTTTTGATGCTGTAATTTCTTCCAGAATGGATCTCTCTGGTTTACTTATCATTTTCTGAAGAAATCCTAAAATATAATCTACCGGATTCTGCATCCATTGTTCTGTCCAGTTTACTGATGGTGATGGCACAACGTTGTGCAATGTTTCAGCTCGCCTCAGCTTCATTCCACCCTCATCTACTACCCAAATTTCAGTGTCTGCCTGAGATGCTAGAGTTCGCTTCTTACAGTGAAATTGAGAGAATGCACAGGAAATCTTATTTGTCTCTAGTTTATTGTCTCGCTGTCTCTGTGTGTGTGTGTATATATATATATATAAAACTATGTGTTTGTAAAGTTTTTATTGCATTCATCTCCATTTCTCTTTCCATTTTTGCATCACCTAAACTACAGCAGTATCTCTTTTAATGCTAAAGTGCCTTCAAGTCTTGGTCTGTGCTCCTTCTCCACCACCCTCCTCTGTGACAGTTTCCAGCCTTTGACACAATCCCATCATTAATTACATAGCCCAGTGTACTACATTTACAATAATGCAATTCTGTATGCACAAAATTTTTTGCTACTCAAGATGTGTGACAGTCTGATTACACAGTTTTTTTGCGTTTTTTTTTAAATATTCTATTTCCTTTTCATTATTTGGGTTTTGTTTGGGGTTTTTTTCCTAAATCCCCAGCAATCATTATATTCATGTTCATGTTATTTCTGTTCCTTTTTATTTCTCTATGCTTTTCACAAAAATTGCAAACAACACAAATTTCTGCCAGAGTAATGGAGTTATATTTGCCAGTAGTCCACAATACAATTTAATTCAACTACGTATGTTTTCTCTTCTAAAACAAAACTTACAGTATCCTGTTTTTTTTATAAAGACTATCAATGTGTTATTCACCAAAGCCAAAGAGGATCATTACTGTGATTTTACTTTTTGTAACACTGCTAAAATAGATTGTTGGAATGGATTGTAGAATCATGCACAAAGCCAGTCCTTTTCTCTCATCATAAAATCGTCATTTTTCTGTTTATGGTTTTGCTGAACCATATTAGTAAGATTTCCTACTGAACCACAGAGATGTATTGTCTTAGGTTACAACGTAAGATGTGCCCAAAAGGATGTATTCTATCACCATCTCCATGAGCTGTTGAAACCAGGTGGGGCAGTGCTCCGTGCCTCTTCCCTCTGGACTATCTTCTGTTAATACGTCCATCAATGCCTCTCCACTTGAGTCATAGATAGTCCAGGAGCAAGTTATCTCCTGTTAATGGCCCATCTGCACCTTGCCACATGACTCACCGTCCCATTGTGAGATGCTCTGCCCAGGGGGAGGAACCAAGCATTCNAAAATAGTAAGGAACTGTTATTCCTATTCTCCATACCTTTGCCTGAAAGCCTGTTAATTTCAAAATTGTAATAGCAGGGAGGGAAGGAAGTTGCATCTTCCATTCCAAGGGAGGCTCCTGCCTTCCTTAGCAGACACCTGTCTTTCAAACCAAGACAGTATTATTTCAGAAGTAGCTGGAACCACTCTTTTGTGTATGTACACATCTACAACATGTAAACATTTATAAAGCTCTTGCAGATGTCTCAAGGAGAATAGAAACATTTATCTTATCTTCAGATGGTATTACAGCAAACATATCACCTTGACTTTTATCTGTGTTTTTCCAATCTGTATTGCCTGAAGATAAAGCTCTAAAATACTACAAGGCAACAGCACCTGATAGTTGTCCTGACATACTCACACCTCTTTCCTTGTGCCAGCCCCAGCATTTGTGCAAGGAAACACTGTGGCAGGTAACTGATGACATATCACTGTTAAACTTGGTTAAAAAACAGGCAGAAGTGGTGTTTCTGCTACGATGGGCAAAATAGAAGCATTTCTTCAATTAGCATCCAAACTTGTGAAAACCTCAAGTAACCACAGGTTCATAATATCAAACCAGTACATTATGTTGTGTTTTATAATTTACTAAAATGCAGATGTTTCTAATAGTAGCTCATTAGCAGTAATGACTATTCCATGCAGTGCTGGATTTATTCTTGTCCTTAGTGACTTCAGTAATTATTAGACTGCAAACCACCTTCTATAATCTCCAGTTGTCTTTCCAATTTATGTTTCCTAGTCAGAATACAAGAACACATTTCCCTATATTTTCATGCACATCTATCTCAAAAAGGCAATTGTAACTACATTTGCATCTGCAATTCAAGGCAGACTAAAAATATATACACATTATGCAATATTTCTAGATATAAAAAGATATATTCTAGTAGCTCAGGTTTCAACAGAACTTTGAGAGTAAAACCATTATTGCATTTCTCTAGTGCAATTTCATTACTACAACATTACTAGGTTAATAAATATGCAGTAGGAGTTTTACTTTGAGTTTCTGGCACATTAACGGTATGCAAATGAAGAAAACCAGTATGAAAACACAGATTTTATTAACTAATCCAAACATCCCAGTTTCAAAGAAATATAATTAATATAATAACAATAAAAAGAAACTATTACAGCCAGGTTGTTCACTACTCAGACTTCTCTGAAACTCAAGTTGTCTGTGCTGCAATTCATATTTACTGTAATCAAAGACTGAAAATATACTGCAGTGAGTTTCTCCCAAGTATCACATGTTGATCTTCAATACAGACAGGCCAAGGTTTAACTTGCCCAACACTTACAGTACACTTTTCTATGCTTTCTTCAATCCTTACAAACCATTTTAGGTTTAAGTGCAGGGATGCTCTGGCATGGGTGGGAAGTACCCAGAAGAAGCCATATAAAAACCAATCTGATGGTTGCTAATTTTGCAGCTGACAGGACAAGCTTGCTGAGGGAGCTCAGCTTGAAACAGGAATGACATCAAAGCTCACTATCCTTTAAGGAATAGTTTGGCCAATTTATAACGGTCAGAAAAATTAATATTCAGCAACAGCCTGTTGTGCCTCAAATTGTACAAAACATTTTATCCTCAGTTTCAACTGCTGTCATTTCAAAATAACCCCTAAAATTTAGTTTTCTATTACTCTTTACTTTTCTAATTCTGTTTAGAAAAACCAGACAAGACAAAAAATAGCTTTTTATGATACAAATATAATTCATAAATGTGTGAGTTACAACTCAATAGTACTTCAAGACAGAGCCCTCACTAATCCAACCCTCCTTTGTCCTTATATGAGATATTTGCTTCTTCTTCTCCACCAACAGAAAACCATAAAAGCAATCCTAAATAAATGGCATGCCATAAATGAATACTTCACAGAAAGCATGGCTGGCTATCATTATTTCTTGTTTACATAACTGAGAAATTTTCAAAATACGCATTTAAAGATTTATATGTTAAAAAAAAAGTCATGATTCTGATGGAAGTAGTCAAATAACAACCACATGATGCTAGGATAAAGGACAATTATGCTAATTTAAAATGCATCTCATTAAAATTTAAAAGCCAAAGGTGACAGCACGTATCATCCACAGTTTATAAAACATGAACACCACTCAAAAGCTGAATTATACTAGCTCAAATGACAGTATTCAGTGCAGTAAAGTTCTTTTCTCTTTTCATTCCAAAAATATTTCCTTCTTCCTAACAAGTTATGCCCAAATCAATTCCCATCACGTCCATTTGCCAGAAGATGTCTTAAAGCAAATCACTGCAAAATCCAGCCATCATAAGTTACCAGAATGTAGGTGACTGTCAGCAAATATTAATAAAGCCTGACAAGTTTATGGTGTCTCTGCAATAGCAGACTTACCTCGGCAGATGGTCCCGTTGCCCACGTACCCAGGTTTGCAGGTGCAGCTGTGTCCCCTGATAGTGTTAGTGCAGATTGCATTCTCATCACAGTTATGCTGCCCACTGCCACACTCATCATGCTCTAAGTGGAGGGAGGAAAAAGGAAAAAAAGAAATTTACAAGATGCAGTGAGCTTTTCAGTGAGCTGATGTGGCATTTGAAAACCAAGTGGGATAACCAGGATGCTGCAATGGCTGAGCACTGGGGGCTTGGCATGGGAGTCAGCTATGGGCTTGCTTCAGTTTGGAAACTCATTATGTGCATGACAACAGTAAATTATTTAGGTTTAAAAACTGAAAAAAAAGAATTGGTGAGGAGGCAAAGTATGGCTGTGACAAAAATCCATATGAAGGAGATATGAAGGAGATTATCAGGGAAAAATATCTGCAGTAAAGATTAACCTTTACATCACTGTCCATCACCAACAGTACAAATCATAAATACAAGCTAAGTAACACAAGAGGGGCTCTACCAGCCTGCCCTTTAACTGCACAGTTCAGTTGTCACAACTGCTTGCTCTAACCCATTTTGAACTGACTCCTTCTCTAATAGCACATAGTAGCATTTCAGTTTTTTAGAGCACCAATCATACCATAAAGCCTCAAAGAGGCTCCCAGACAAACAGGCCATATTTTGCTTTCATCCAGCAACTCTAACTGCTGCCCTGAGCCAAATTTGCCACAGCTCCTGCACTTCACTCTCCTGCTACCTTTTGGTTCTTGTAAAGCATCAGTTAGAGGTGACGAGCTACCTGACCTCAAAGTTTTTCGCTTCTTCCTGCAATTACAAGGAGTTTCCCTCATACAGTAGGATTGCAAAAACCAAGCCTGAATATTTTACGCTTTTGCACTGGTGCCTTTACAATTTTCTTCAGTGGAATCAAAAGGATACAATGAATTTTCTTAAAACCACGCAACTGATAACCGACATAAAAAAAATCAGAATCTGGAACCCTTCTTTGTAGCCTTCATTTATGCAACTGCAATCATCAGGCTGATATCCATATGCTGAGAGGTAAAAGCTCTGCTTTCCTGGAATCAGGATTTGCTTAAGCTTTTTACCAATGCATCAGGGTGTTCAAAGGACTACCAACTAAGTCTAGCCTTCTATAGATCACAGAGGAAGTGCCTCTAAAACATGAGCAAAATAATCATTTTTCCAGACTAAACTAAGCCCTTTGGAAGAGCCTCTCCACTGAGAACAGCAGCATCACAGGCTTTGACAGGCTACAATTAACCTCTGCAATACTCTCACTCAGCCACAGTACAGAACAACAGCCAATTTCAAGATAACTCAAGACTCATGTAAGATTTGAATGGTGAATTCTGAGAAATCCACTAAACCAAATACTTCTGGAATACTGTTGATAACTATTTGCAGAACATATATCCAACATGTTTTCCATTTTTCAAACACATTTGACAGCAAAATGATACGGATTGCAACTATTTTTTCTTAAATAGCATCAAAGCAATATATCAGCCTCTCATTCTTTACTTTTAGCAAGAAACTCACACTCTCGTTTGTGCCTGGCTTCAGCTGATAAACTCAGGCTCGTATTTATACTTGTTAGTTTATGTTGGTCCCTAGCTCTGCTTAGTAATTCACTTCAGCTTTCTGCCAGTTTTCAGAGACCTTACATATTCAGAATGCCAGGGTTCTTGCAGGGCTGCCTGTTGTCTCCTTCATCTTTAAAGAAACTGTACCACAGGCTGACTCTCTGCTGCTTTAGTCTCATGGTGCTCAGGCTGCTGGGTCAGACACAGAAAGTATCAAGCTACCCTCCAAGGAAGCTTTTTACAGCAGCTGAAGCTGAATTATGCTTTCTTTTAAAAGAGATACCCTCTCCATAATCTCTCCCTCCTCTTCCTACTTTTAATTGTCATTAGCTTTCCTGTGTTAGTATTCAAACTATAATGAGAATGCCTTTGTGATAGGCTCATGTGTGCACACAAGAACATTCCTACTCAAACAATTGCCAAAATAGTCTATTACCTTCTTAGCACTTCAAGTATAAATAAAGATTTCCCATTGGTACCAGATGTGTTTTGCCAAAATACACAAGAGAGGATAGTCTGCTGTGTTGTTCTAGGACTCTGACAATGTAAATCACTATTTACCGAAACTGCAAATGTAGAGATGCTAGAGATGCTGGAAATATCAAAAGATATAGCACTGACAGAACAGCTACCCCCCAGTAATACTTTAAACAGAGGTCAGTTTTTTCAAAGCTGATATAATTTAAAGAGTCAGCAACAAATCTGAACATGGGAACCTGCCCTTCATGAGGCATCCTAGCACCAGGAGGACTTAGGGAACCTCATCTGCATGAGGAATCCCATGATTTCTTAGCAGTAATATGGCTGCAATGATGGGAACTTAAATGAAGTTTTCCCTGGTGTAGGCATGTCTATAGTTGATGTTGCTACAGGCCTAAGAAGAATGAGAAAGCATTGATTTCCTGCCAAGGCACAAAACTCTTTTCACCCAGATGAAAAATCCTTACGAATCTGTCAGTAGTAAGTTTTCCTGTGTTTTTTTTGCTCTCACAGGAGCTCATCCTTTGGAACACTTGTGTGTTCACAACAGGAAGTGAGCATGGAAAGTGGGCTCACACTCTGTTTAAAACTCAAAGGAGATTGTGATTAATTTGCAAAGAACATTGCTTTCTTACACATTTCCAAAAAATCTCCATTCAAGCACGTCAGACAGAGCCTGCTTTTGCTTTAATGCTCATGGTAAATACTGACTAGACAGCAAACAAAACTGGCTGAGAAGGACCCTGCACAGCAAGTGAAAGGAGTCACAAACAGCATCATTCCAAAGCACCAAAGAGGGCAGAGCTAAGACAAAAGCCCAAAGTTGTCTTATTTTGACCATTTCCCTTGTAGCTGGAAATGAGAAGCACAAGAAGAGGACTCTAACAAGCAAAAACAAAAGTAACTTTTAGGTTTTTATACATGCATATATGTACATTTAAACAAATAGGCTGCCATGCTCAATAATGAAACTGTCATCATGAAGTCCCACTGAAGTCATCCATCTCTCTATTTGCTATATAATATACACAAAAAGAGCTCATGATCAAAGATGGAAAGAACTGGCAAGCTTACTGAGAAGGACAGAATTCCCTGACCCAACTCTCATTCATCTGGATTATTAATGTCTATTTCAAGAACAGGTATCATTGCTGATGAACACCAGTAGCACCATTCTTTTCTTACAGGCAAGTTAATTTGTTTATGAAATCTCTGTGACCCATCTTTAACATCAGCATTTCTGTTACTCAGGATTGTTGCATCTATTTCATGCTTTATGGTAAAGCCACAAGATCAGTTAGTTTATTGAGCCTTTTTTTACCCCTCTATAAAACAAGGCTATTACAAGATTCTGCTTTTTCCCTAGAATTTATCATTCTTCTAAAATGCTCAAATACTGAAGATTTTCCAGAAAATTAAAGGATATCAATATTCTATTGCAAAAAAAGGGAGGAAATCAAATGTCCCCTGTTCATTTCCCTTCTACTTTATTTATTCTTCCTGGAAGCAGAGATGGGAGATGGAAGGACACATCATCTCTGATGCTTCAGCTCTCCTGGACCTGTTTCCTATCCACCAAGCTAAGGCCAGCAAAATACACATTTAAACTTAATGTTTTCTTTCTGGACAAAAACTGCCTAAAATTTTCAAAACTTCCAAAATGTTAGAGAGGATCTTCTGAGAATTTTCTGCGTTCACACCTAGGTCAGGCCATCTTGAGAAGAAATTACTATGAAGTTTGTTCTTTCTTTAGCCTTCACCTGAGAATGGCCATCTGCCTCCAAAAGTGCTTGTAATAAATTAATCATCCTTTTACAAAAACACATCTCCATCACCTGTGTTGTATGATTTTATACATCATCTCAGAAGTCCACACAAATAGTATCACAGGTCTAATGTTTCTATGTGGGTAGTTTTACACCAGCACATGGACAGTTGTTTAAGACAAGTATTATAGTTACCTCTACTTTGTTCAGAAACAGCCTAATCAAAGTTTATCTTGACAGTGACAATTCATTTCAATACTACATGGCCTTAGAGAGACAACAATCACAAAAAAAAGCGAAGTTAATTCACCAGGAAATGGTTTCAAGTAGACAGTTACTTGCACATCCTATTATAAGAAGCCCCAACACATCCTACAGACAGCAGAAAAGCATCTTGCACCCAAGCACAGCCTGGTCTGTGAGCATGCTGATACCAGAGCACACACAGCAGCTCCCCAGTGACCCTGCAATGGGAACACCTATTGCTCCCATGCAGGACATGAGGACATGGAATGAATAAGAAACTGCTGAAATAAGCACAATGAGCAGGCTGCCAAGACAGCTGTGACTGCTCTGTGCCCCTCTGCGTGTGCTTGAGGAGATGGACCCCAACCAAGCTGAGAGCCCAGCAACATCTACTATGTACAGGTGTAGAAACAACAAATGAGTAACACCTGAGGCAGAAGGCGAGCAGGAACACAAGTGCCAAGAGAAGACTTGCTGTGAAAGGCAGAGGTGCTCTAATAGCTGCATTAGCTACACCTGCAGCAGCAGCAGAACATTCAATCACGCCACGTTTCAGTTGTGAAACCACTTGTTCAAATTTTAACTAAGCTTTTAGCTGTCTTCAAAACACAAGTATCTATTTAAGGCTAAGGAAGTTAACCCAGACCAGGCTGTAGCAGCTCCTGCACACCTCAAATGAGTAAACATTCCAGCTGCTGATGGCTGATCACTTCAGTGTGAAGTATAAATTGGAATATTCAAACAAGGACAAAAAAAGTCAGCAACCTTCATATACACATATTTCTGTCAAATCCTTCTTACCTCCACTTTTCTAATCTCTGTGAAGGAATCACAAAAATACTTTTGTTTTATGGTACTTAAAAAGTACCTTCTGTTCTGGGCTAAACTGAACTGGAAGAATGCAGGTGGAAAAGCACTGGAGGCAGAAGGAAAGGTGCCAGACAAAGACTTTGCCTGCCTGAGGTAATACATTCTGCATAAAGCCACCCACATGACACTGCAAAACTGTTTGTAAGTAAAAACAACCACAAAAAAAAATTCAGAACACATTCAAGGTACAAAAAAGGATTTGTCATGTATTTATAAAAACAAGTGCACACATATCTAAACATATATATAAACAATTACAGGTAAATGCAAATTTTCTGCCTTCATATGTACATGAAATGTAGTGTTTGTGAAAGATTCTAGGCAGCTCTGACAAAAATTAATATCAGAAGCATCAGTCAAAAAATAACACGGTTCTATACTCTTGAAGTTTTGGGTATTATAAATACCCATCTTCTTACTAAAGAGATCTTTTCAATAAAATAATTTTCTATTCATTATCTAAGAGGAATATGGCCTTGGCTTATATTTTGTTTGTATATTTTTTTAAAATGCATTTTCCAGAAGTACCACAGAATTTATAGGATGCCTCTACCTTCCCATGTTGAAAGAGACAACACTGTTAGACTTAGTAGATTTGTAGGGGCTATCAAGGCAGGATCTACACAACTTCAGCTTCCTCTCTCTTTTTTCTTTCCCATGCATGCTTGGAATAACTCTAGAATTTGTATTGTCCGCGCTTTGTCTAAAATATTCAATGGAAAATTAGAACCCTACTTTGAAAATATACAGCAAAAAATACATAGAGAAGCTAAGAACCTTTTGGTCAAGAGTCATAAAATCACGACAGCCTTCCCTTGTGCAAAAGCACATAAAGGATTTCAAACCTGTAATTTCTAAAAAGTACACTTAACACAGGATTTATTTTTAAGCAAGAATGCCAAAATTTTTATCTTTATTTTCTTTAAATAAAAATGATCTTCAAAAAAAGACACTGGGATGGAATTACAGGAGACATTCCATTGAAGGGTCTTTCACTATAGCTACTTTCACTTCTTATTACAAGAAAAGGCCCCAATTAAAACTTGCTTACAAGATGGAAACCATTTTCTTATTGTAAGGATTCTCTTTCATTACTTCCTCAAAGCCTTTATACTTCAATAATAAAACATTCATCTTTGGAACACACTGTGCAAAGATTCTGATAATCCATTTATTCATAGTTTTCTAACATTGAAAAGAAATCTAAGTTGTTCTCTAAATTGCTGAGATAACAGTCAGCTTGTGGGGTGCAGAACCACTAATGCAGCAAACATTTCTACACACCAAGAGACTTAGAGAGACAACTCACAGAACAGCAAGGTCATTGGATGCCACCATTTTTTATTAATACAGATACCATTTGTATAGAGTACATCATCTAATGTAAAATTAATTATCTGGCAACCATTAAGCAATGGTCTTTGAAAACTCAGAAAGGAGAAAGCCATCTCTCCAAATACTTTTAAAAAGCTGCAACCCTTTGTTGCATATTATTAGGATTCAGATGTCTATGTAATAACTAAGGCTTTAAAAATTATAGATTAAAAATATTGAATTTAGGCAGAATTGTGTACTTAGTGGAATCAGGATTTCAGCTCATAAAAAGTTGTGATGAAACAAAAGGGATAGCTTTTAAACAGACTGATTAAAAGGAAGCTTTATTCTGAACACACAGGAAGAATCTCCCAGAGAAAACCAGGGCAATTAGAAACAAGATGCAGACATCAAACAAGAAATTACATTGCAGATAGATGGTAAGCTGGTGAACGATAACAGCTAATTGAGAATCCAGAAAACTCTGGGTCAAAAAACAAAATCAAATTGTTTTTATACTCATGAGAATCAAACTAACAAAGTTAATTTTATCTATGCCCATTCCAAACTTCAGCATCCAAGCTCACCGTACCCATTTCCACAAGGAAACAGGAAGAAGGAACAGGGTGCAGAACAGAACAGCCCCACTGTTTCCTGCTGCAACTTTATCCTTATGAGCATTCAAAAATACAAAATGCTGGCAGAAGTATCCCATTTGCCACTCTTTTAATAAGAAACTAAAATGCCTTTGTAATTTATGACACAACAAACAGCTTCTGGTGTTAAACATGAAATTATTTAGACTACATTCTAAAAGAGTAGACACATGCTACTCTTGGGTAATTAGGAAAA
This sequence comes from Vireo altiloquus, assembly GCA_013396875.1. NCBI lineage: Eukaryota > Metazoa > Chordata > Aves > Passeriformes > Vireonidae > Vireo > Vireo altiloquus. The sequence goes on along the minus strand of VZRF01013122.1, from coordinate 832,936 downwards.
AATAGTGGGATTTAATTTGAATATAAAATTCCAAATGTGCCTGCAGTTGCCTCTTGGAATCAACCAACCTCCTACAACCTGAAGGAGTTCTGCTCTACCACGTCCCCTCTTGCACTGAAGTTCTCCATGTGATTCCCTCAGTTTGTGAGATGGGCAGACCAGAAGCACACAGAGGATTCAAGACACCAGAACATCATGAATTTATACAATAGCACAATAATATTTATCATCTTGTTCTCAATGCCTTTCCCAAAGGAACTCACTATTCTGCTCAGCTTTGACCACAGCTGAGCAGTGAGCTGACATTTTCAGTATGTCTTCTCTGAATGGTAATGGCTGATTTAGAGCATTTGTATATGTACCTATCTTTTTTTTTTTGCCCCAAGGGAAAGGTACTTTATACTCTGATCCTCTGTTCTGCCTCACTACTTTATAAAAACAATTGCCAATAGTACCCATTTGAATTTCCATGAGATGAGTTCACTGAGCAGTGAAGAAATTCTAAATTGTTGTAATAAAAATGTTTATTTTTGACTATATCAAGATGAATAATGGGTAGTTTTGCTGACAGTAACATTGCATTTGTTTTCTGCAACAGGAGAAGAAAAAAGAAATTGATCTCTTGCTCTTGCTAGCACACTATAAAATATTTGCACATATACCTTAAATGCCTATATAACGTTTGCAGGGAAGTGGGAAGAGAGACATTTGGTTTTATTGTTTTCTGAATACTATCATAAAAAAGAAAACAAGAAATCAAAGTAAGAAGTTGAAAATCTGAAGAAGTGAAATCTTGAAAAACTGTGGTTTAGGTTTAGACACGTTTCACCCCTATCAGAAGCTCACCAAGATTAAAGAAAAACAGCACTGAACAAACTAGAACAATGTCTGGAAATTCAAGAATCGCTGGAAGTGTACATGGTTGGTTTATCTTTACACTTAAATATTATTTCCCTAGTCTTTTGAAGTGCATTTAAATTGAGGAGACAGGTTAAACTAGTAAATAATATTAAAATTATAAAAACTAGCTAATAGATTATTAATGTGAAGAGTCACTGTATAAAGAGTAGTCTTTTACATTGAATTTTCATGCCCTATTTAACAGTGAAATAATATTAATATTGACATACACAGAAATTTCAAAACAGATCCTTATCAGAGGCTGATAATAAAATGGCAATCTACATGACATACTCAACCGGATACTCTACTGCAGTTTTGTGGACTTATTTTTGAAAGCCAGGTTGTTCATGTCATTAGCAATGTCTATCTTTAATTCTCAAACTTGCCAGCCAACTTTGAGCACAACTGTGGAGACAGGCATTGAATTCAATTCAGACAGGATCTACACAAAACATTCATTACAAGAGTTTGAAGATCTGCATATTGCATATTTAGAGATGCAAACAAAAAATTCATAAGGAAGAAACCAAACTTCATTGTCCAAAACAAATCTTGTGTTATCTTTATGATGGCAAATCCTGCCATCAAAGGAATGAGCTCTTCTGCCAAGCACAGTTTTTCTCTGAGCAAAGAGCTGGCATATACAACCCCTCAGAGTCTTCTGGAGTGAGGCTGAATTCCGAAAACACCAGATGACTTTTCAGAACTAAAATTCAGTAAGGATTGCACACGGACTACTTTACAGACCCTGAGTAATCCCTAAATTAAATGGTAATAGAGTGCATAGGAGCTTCATTTCTGGTCCTACAGGTCAGAATTAATCTCTCCAATTCTTGCACAGAGTAAAGGAAGTATACAACCTATTGCTCCAATATAAACCCATTTTTAAGACAAAGCCTCAGAGGAAGAGGAAATTATTCACAAAATCAACAAAAATGTAATACTGTACACATGGGAAATGTGTTGAAAAGCAAACAGATATATCCTCATCTGCAAGAACAAAAACACCTTGAAACTTTTTCTCCTTACCAGATTTATATAGCAGAATAACCAGTTTCTGCACTGTTATTTCTAGAGATTTGCAGTAACCTAGTCTGCATGTCAGTCTCTTATTCACTTATTTATTTACTTAAACAATTCCAAAGAAATTCCAGATTTTGTAAAAGACACAGTATGACCCTGAGGTGCTATGGTCAGTCAGAGCACAGGTCCATGTGCTAGGATTCTGTTCTGAGCTCTCCCTCATACACAGTACTTCACACAAGTCATCATGCCTGAATTATAACGTGGAACAATGGTTTTTAATTGGAACATGCCAAGCAGTATGATCATCTCGATTATTACTATGGGATGTTAAACTTCTAATACAATCCCTTGCTTTTTCATAACCTAGTTAAGCATCAAGACACTGGAACTTTTATAAGGTACGTTGATTGCATATATTGATTTGTGTATTTATAAATCACTAGTTATTTCAAATTTCTCTATGTAGTTATTGCTTTTTTTGACATAGTTACAAAGTAGGTAATTTCATATAGAAAGCAAATAAAACCTTGAATTACATGTGATGCACCACTCTGAAAGAAAGCAGCTATGCAGGTCCAGCTAGACTGCAGCATGGCATTAGTATTGATAGAGACAAGAACAACACACCAGTGCTATGAAGTTCTGTTTCTCTAAAATATAGGACATTCACCTTGGACAATAAAGAAATCACACATGATGACAGTATCTGAAATAACTGAGACTTTGTCTAGCAATTGCCATTGACTAATTTTGTTTTCAGGAGAGATGCTTGTAACCATTAAATCTTAAGATAGAGTTTTATTTTGCTTCTTTGTTGTAAAAAGCTGAATACGGTCCAAGCATCTGCACTGGATTAGGGAAAAAACCCCTCAGGCAATATGTTTCATTTTATTTATATAGCAATATAACAGGACAGGCTGGTTTTTTATCCGTAAAATTGTGAAAGCTGCATATTTTATCAAGTTGATATCAGAATCTCATCTTTCAGGTATTTTCAATTCAACAATACCTGAAAGCTTTACTCCACAGAAATATGAAAATTAGTAATACAAAAACTATGTAATAGGTCTTTGGATGCAATTTTTGGCCAACATTTCATCGTGGCTTTTATTTATCGTGATGAACTTATACTGGCGGTAAAAGTTCTGTAGAGCTTCAGTCTCCAGCACTCCAAGATGCTCTAACTACCACATGAAAAAGAATTTCAAAAAGCAATACATAGCCCATTTCAAACTAGCACCAAATTCCCTTAGTGCTACTGCAATACAATAAGGTGGAATTGTTTCTAAACGAACTCGCATGTGTGACAGATGTGTCAATCTGCTGATACAGGAACACATAAAATCACACTTAGGGTTCTGTAGCAGAGTTCAAGTATAAGGAGGATAGGACACATATTTATTCTCTGCACCTGTCACAGATGCAAAGAAAAGGCTTTAGGAGTGCTGGAGTGTGTGTAACAGGTGATTTGGAAGTGAAAAAGACTTAGCATACTTCTCCCAGTTCTCAAGTTACCAAGTTAGATATAACTGAGCCATTAGGTTTCCCTTTATGTACTATGTTTTTAATAAGCAAATGCTGCTTAAAGAATAAACTCCAGTACACTTTAAGCTTTTAACACCGTATAGATGGAATCTTGTTTCTTACTGAAAGTAAAAAGGAAATTTCAAATCATACAATCACTTAGGCTGGAAAAGACCCCTAAGATCACTGAGTCCAACCACTAACCCAGCACTGCCAAACCCACCACCAAACCATCTCCCCAGGTACCCATCTTCTAAATACCCCCAGGATGGTGACTCAAGTACTTGCCTGGGTAAACATCATCATATTGTAGGAAAATACATGAATCTGAAAAAAAAAAATCTGGTTGTAACTACCCCAAGAAAGCCAGTGACTGCTGACTGACATTCTCAAAAATGGATGCTGAAAAAATTAATTTTAGGTATTTAGACATTTAAATTATTAAATGGTTTATTCTCTCAAGAATGCTGAAAATCTAACTTCCTCCAATGGATTTAACCAGGTTCTCAGTACTTAAAAAAAAAAATTTAAAAGAGAAAACATCAAAACAAGCCTAGTTCTTTATGCCACTCCTGTGTAAGAGTCTTCAGTTAGCTCCTTTAGCCTCACAAAAATATTACAGAACTTTAACATGGTAGGAAGTGATCAAACTGCTTTACCCCTCAAGATGTGCAAATTCAGCATCATATATATACTCTCCACTCACAGAACCTATTTTTATTTGAAAGCAGAAATAGAAAACTAGTGCATCATCATTTCCTAAGGCATCTGTATTTTTCCCTGGAGATATTCTATCACAATAGTGACCACAATAGGCCATACTTATCTTATGAGATCTGACAAGATCACAACCTGAGCTTCACTGGATGCAACTATACCTTCTTCTATCAGCAAAACAGTGCACAGTTTATAAGATCCCACTGCTAAAAATATGGATCAAATAGAATTTATATACCATATATTATACAGGCTTTTCCAACTAACTTACGAAAGGATAATCGCAGTACAACATAAAAAGGATACAGGATTTTATAAGAGAACTTATGATGATGCAAGAAAGGAGTATTTTCTCCAAGAAACTTAGAACATAATTTTGGGAATAAAGAGGCAGCAAGTTGAAGTACCTAAAATAATCAAACACCACTGAAAGCACTGCAGAAATATGCTGGAGATTCTGAGCAGGAGCCCCCAGGGCATTAAGTAACATTTACTTCCAGGTTCCCTTCTCTGTGCTACTGACTCAGAGAGTGCTACCAGGAATCTCTCAGCATGCTAAGATAGGACAGGACGAGAAACTAGGGCTAAATGATCACAAAGGAAGCATTAAACTCCAGGAGGAGGGTTAGAATGTTTCTCCAGAAAATGTGATGGAAGTCAAATAAGAGAGAATATAAGAAATGAGAATCAAGGGTGAACTTGGAAAGAACAATTTTCATGTTCACAAGGAACAACCTCCACAAAACACACATACCTATGCATACCACATAGTAAGGTACTGCTTAAAATATAATTCCAGCATGTATTCCAGGGAAGAAAAGCAGCATTACATAGAGCATTCCAGTTCAGAAAAGCGAGCAATGATTCTGTTAGCTCAACTGAGCACAGAACTTCCTGCAGAACATGCTCAAAGGAGAGAGCACAATCTAGGGGTAAGAACATCTGGTACAATTCTAAATTCCACCCCTCTCTCTCATTAACTGACTATATAACTTGGTGACTGAGATACTTTTGTAAAGAAATGGTCAGAAAGGTGTTATGTCAGTAAAAAGCTCATCTAATATAATGAAATCGTTTACCAATAGACAAGAATGGGAAAGAGGCTGGATCTGGAGTATTCAAACCATTTGAAACAAAAGATTGGAATCTAAGAGAAACCTGACTTTTTTACTATTGGATGACAGGTAAACACGACATGCTGGAGCACTACAGGCATTTCAAGGCTACCTTGCATGTACAAGGACTACAAAATAATCATGAGAATTTGAAAAGTGTTGCTCATAATCACAAACAAGGAATGGCTGAAACAAATCTGATAAAAGCCCATTAGGAAAGTCATAGATGTAAACTTACAGTCACAGGTTAAGCATCAGACAGGCAATCACTGTAAAATTATTTGGAGGAAGGTGTCAGGAGGTACATGCACAGACACTACCTTCACAGAATTTCAAGAAATGAAAAAAATCAAACTAATTAAACAGAGAATCACAGAATATGCTGTGTTGGAAGAGATCCACAAGGATCATCCAAGTCCAACTCCTGGTCCTGCACAGGATCATTTCCAAGAATCACACTACATGCCTGATAGTGTTGTCCAAATGCCTCCTGAACTCTGCCAGGCTTGGGGCAGTGACCAGCTCCCTAGGGAGCCTGTTCCAGAGCCCAATCACTCTGGGGGAAGACTGCTTTTTCAACGGCAAAACTTCAGGCCTTTCCCTCGGCTCCTGTCATTTGTCATCAGAGAGAAGAACGAAGACATACTTTACACATCAAATAACATTCCTGCCCTAGATACTGTCCCTAACCCCGCAAAGGCATTTTGTATATTCACTGACTATCTCCTAGAAGAACACCCCTATTCAGAGAAAAAAAGACAAGGTTCCTGGGTACTCTGCCTGTTCCTGTCCCACTGGCAGGGGAAGGGAGGAAAGTGATGTAAGTATGGCTTGCATATAATTTTGATAAAGACTGTAATTTCAGTCCTTTTAACATCTTCCATTTGGGGGCTCAAACCCAATTACAATCATTAACAATCGATGTCTCGTGTGTCACTTCTTTGACATATGACAAATGTCTGCAAGTAACAGCAAATACTGTCACAGTAAAAGAAGAATACATCTTTCCATCAGATCCTGAGCTACGCTGCTCAAGTGCTGAAATCAGCACTAAATTAGCATTTGAGTAATTGAGTAACTTTTCCCACAGAAGACTATGGAGCTTTTAGCTTCAACTATTCCTCAGAAAACCTGAACACAGACAGAGCCTGCAGCATCACAGTGATAAATTCTCTGGAGGAAATCTCCTGCCATAAGCTCCCATGCATACAGATGGGATGGATGTCAGCAAGGAGCCCTCAATCTAATCTCCATCTTGCAGCAACAGAAGCAGCATCCTTATGCATAGTAGTCACAAGCACTCCAATGCCACAGAAAAAGATCACTCGATTAATATGTTAAAAATTAATAGTAATATGAATAATTAAATATGAATTGTTTAATTTGGAAGGAGAAAAAAAATTCTGATACTAATTTGACCCTGCATCCTAGGTGACAGCATGAAAAAGATGCTAGGTGAATAAAATTAGTGTAACAAAACAATTGCCTGGAACCACAAATTGAATTTCAATGGAATATATCATGCTGCTGCAACCCAAGGAAGTCATCTTGTGAGGCACACCTCGCTGGATTCACAAGCAGTTCAGAAAATTAGGAGGATAGAAATGCATTTCAAATATTTATTAAGAGGCAAGATAAGGTCAACCAGGAATAATCATAGAGCTGAAAAATTATACATATGCAGTATTGTTTCTTTTAGCTCTCCTGTAATAAGAAGAAAGTAATCTTTTTCAGCCAGAAAAAGCTTTTCTAATTGATAGGGCATCCTAAAAAGTATTCATACTGGGAAAGATGAACATGTCACAAGTCTTGTCACCAGTGACCATACCAACACTGGCAAAACTGCTGTATTTTCCAAGAGCTTTTGGAAAGCAGCCACAGAGAACAGAAAAAACCTTCAGCACAGTTAACCCTGAGACACCTGAATTACAATGCACAGTTCCTATCCCTATTCATAATTGAAAGTAAGAATTCCAGCGAGGATTGCGCAGGCCTTCGGAAACAGCCCAGCACAGCTCAGCAGATCCCTGCTGGAGGAATGACAATGAGGGAATACAAGGAGAAAATAAGCTTCGGGAGATCCCTCCTCTCCTTTTCACCAAAAACTGTGAATAAATAGCTATGACATCATACAGAGAAAATGTGTCTCACGAAGGGAGTGTGTTTAACACGGAGAGATGACATCCTGAGACAAGCCTGCAGAAGCCTGAAATGAAGAGTCAGCCAAACAAGGCATCTTCTAAACTTGAGTGTTTCCCTAAAACTTCACTAGCCCCTATGGGGAAATGGCACATTTGGACTGGGTGAAGCAATCACTAGCTCCAGACCCAGAGTAATTTCCATCTTTTGTTTCTAACATAAAGAACAGTGACAACCTCAGCATGTGATCCTATTTTTCATTCTTTTGCTGAACAATTAATGGGGAAGGTTCATCTTTTAGGCTTATTCTCTATGAAATACTTTGCATTATTACAGCCTGTGACATTGTGTTGTAAGGTTTTCAAAACCCTTTGAAACTCTTATTATTCTGTGATGCTTACTGAGTGCCATTTCTTGCCTGAGAAGGCACAATACAAGTTGTAGTATAATAATAACAACAATAATATCATTATTGGTGGTTTTTATTTTATTTTATTTTACATCAAGAGATGGTCATGAAGTACAGAAGGATTATTATCTCATCTTGGACAGGCATTTCTCATTTTCTGTATAGGCTGGAAGCGATCATCACATCTTAGATCAGTGCTGGTATGATAACCACAGGGCCAGGCATACACATACAACAGGATTAAAAGATGATGAACAGCAATAAAGGAAAAAACCCCAAACCTGAGAATAGGGAGGGGGGGGTCTTGAATCACATGTAGAAAGGCAAAGAACTCGTAACTCAGATATCTACCAGTTGTACACAGAAAGAGAAGGCAGCAGGGGAATAAGATATGAACAAGTTTCACCTGCCATTAAGAAAAGATACAAGAGGGCAAAGATATGGAACAATACAATAGCATGCTAATACCTTTCATTCTCTGGAAAAAGCAAACAAACAAAGAAACCACTAAGGAGAAACAAACATAACTCAGTTCTTGAAAAAAACCAAAAGTGTTAATATCGAGGCTCAGAAATAATAAACTCTGCTGAAAATTAATTGAGATTTGCTGGAACATAATATTTAACAGTGTTTTCTGTAAAGCAAGTAAGTGTATGCTTCATATGTTAAAAAAGAACACTTAAAAAACAAGAATGCATCTCTACAAGAAAAACTTTGTAATCCTTACAACGTTTTTCGAAAAAACTCCAGTTATTATAAAAGATGAGATAGCTTTTAAATGGTGGAGGAGAACCAAGAGCATCATGGTCTGCACCAGATCACAAATGACAATAAACTATAGAAAAATTGGCAATGTCATCATTATAAGTCTGAAATTGATATTTCACTGAATCTAAACTTTCCTGCCCTCCCACTGCAGTTACACACAGTTTAAGGGTTATAATTTGAACACTTACGGACAGGAAAGGAGAAAAAAAAAAACCAGAGAGGTTCATAAATATTTACTAAAAACAAAAACCACCTTGCAATAACATTTTGTGTGCTATCTGTGCTCTACTGTAAAACCAAGGTAACTGATTCACAAAAGTACCAAGATACTCAATATGCTCTTGAAGTATCTTGAAGGATTCAAATGGAAACCTCTAATTATTATTGGTGGTGGTGTTGTTCAATACTCTCCAACTGTTATTCTCCTTTAACGGAGGGCAGATTTGGATTAGGTATTGGGAACAAATCCTTCCCTGTGAGGGTGGTGAGGTGCTGGCAGAGGTTGCCCAGAGAAGCTGTGGCTGCTCCACCCCTGGAAGTGTCCAAGGCCAGGTCGAGTGGAAGCTGTCCCCACCCACAGTGGGGGGGTGGAACGAGATTATCTTTCAGGCCCTTTCCAACCCAAACTATTCTAACATTCCTTGCTGCATCTAACAGATTGGTTTAAATCACAGAAGTTCACCTAATCTGATTAGATTTGATACTTCATAATAACCTGATTGCCTTTCCAGACACAATCTTACTTTTATCATCTCTAAAGCAATCACATTTTTATATTAAGCTTAAAATATGTAAGGACATTGAAAATAATGTATTGTGGCCAATTGAAATTATACCAACAAATAGCATTTGAGGGATTTAAACAGATAGCAGCAATTATCCTCCTCTTTGTAGAGCATGAAAGTGATAAAAATTATTCTTTCTTCGAGATCACTACAATATTCATGTATCTACTTAACTTTCTTCCTTGGAAGGTCCCATTTGTTTTCTTTAGAATTGAATAAAAAGAAGTTAAAGATTATGGTTATTCAGTACTTAAGAGAAAATTAATATCAGCTACGACAAAGGTATGTAAAATGAGTAACGGAATGCAGAATACTCTCACCCAGTATTAATAAAAAGACTCTCTTGCTTTATGAAATTTAAGGGGAAAAAAAATCAGAGTAGACAGAAACAGCCATTTTATAGAATAGGTCTAACTGATAAAGTACTTTAGGCAGTATTGGATTTAAGTCAAATAATATTCAAAATAGTAGCCCCTTAATGAACATGAATAGCACAAATCATCTTGCCAGCCAGAATTTAATTATGAAATTATTGATTCTTATGGTTCAAGGCACAAAATGATCATTACATGAGACCAAGGAAAGGGATTCCTTCTATGATATATTACAGTTGCAGGGAGGCCTGTGTTTTCTCTGAAACAACCAACTTTGCTGACAGAGAATAAATACAAGGTCAACTGCAGGTCAGGATGCCAGGTGCTAAAAAAAAGGCAATTCATTTTATCTGAGATAAAAGAAACCCACAGACCTCACTATCTGAAGAGATCTTGGGTGGGAGTGTATCCAGGACTGCTGTCTAGAACAATGGGCCTTCCAGCTTACACCACTTTAATTATGTTTCCTTCATGAGTTCAGCTGATAAAAGACCAAGCTTACACTCGGTTTGGTTGTGGGAAGGAGGAAGAATGGGAAGTTGGCCTTCCTGCCTTCACCTGAGCCCATCTGAGGCAGTTCATGCAGGAGTGTAGGATGACTCAAAGTCATTCCAGCAGGTGTCACACAGGAGGAGACCAAGCTTGCACTCCACACTCTTCCTCCTGCTGTCTCTTCACTAACACAGAAAGAGCAGTGTGGGTACCTATGAACCACGCAAACACAGACATCACTGAAGGTAAAAGGATGGATACCCTTCAACTACAGCATTTGCACTTTTCTTCAGAGGAAGACTTGAGAAAAGGATGTTCAGAGGTGTGGGGCATCTCTCCTCTGAAGACAGGCTGAGCGAACTGGGGCTGTTCAGCCTGGAGAAGAGAAAGGCCCTGGGGAGACCTTCCAGTACCTAAAGGGGTACAAGAGAGCCGGAGAGGGACTTTGGACTAGGACATGGAGAGACAGGACACAGGAGAATGGCTTCAAGCTGAAAGAGGGCAGGTTCAGATTAAGTGCCAGTAAGAAATTCTTTCCTGGGAGGGTGGTGAGGCACTGGAACAGGTTGTCCAGACAAGCTGTGGATGCCCCATCCCTGCAAGTGTCCACACTAGTGTTTCACTTCTAGCAGCAGCAACAAGAAAAAATGTAAACTTTGAACCTACATTATCAGATGCCATACACACCTTACTTGATCTTGCAAAAGTTAGAGACCCCAGATCCAGGGAGAGAAGAGTCACTTGGACTGTGAACTTTGAACTTTCTCTGAGGAATGGAATAAATCTAGTTTCCTAAGAGTGGAGTGAATCAAAAGATTTTCGGAAGTGATTTAGCATGCTGGCCAGAGAAACAGGGAATGTGGTTTACATATATTAAACTACTCTCATATGAACATCAGAGGATTTGTGAGACTCTTAAAAGCATGCAGAGTGAAGTAAAAGTGTACTGAGCAGACAGTACTAGCACATTCAAAAAAGAGTAACTTTATATACTGTGCTAGAATGGGACTACATTTTGAATGTCTTTGCTTTACTGCAAAGCTGTATTTGTGGCCCAATTATAATAAAGGATGCAGTTGAGAACTGGATAGACACCAAGGAATCTATCTAAAACCAAATCTCCAAAGATCAGAGGATTCCTCTGCCCCTTTGGGGAGTGTGTGTGCCTAAATATGCGCATTCTTAATTTACTATCTGAAGAAGAATTTGCTGTGTCAGATGTTCCACAGAACACCACTTTTAACATCTGTGCTATTTTGAAAGCAAAAAGCCAACAACAAACCAGCAAAAACTAGCATAAAGGACAAATGTTGGTAGATAGTTCAGCTATTCAGAAAAATTCTATTCATTAAACTTTATTAAACAGAATCCTCCATTATGAGAAACACAAAGCAGACTAAACCAAATCCCTGGGATCCTGAAAACATGGAAAATTTTCTTCTTCATAAATAAATAGGAAAAATGTATTTTTCTCTTACAGGCCATTAAGCTGTCTCTCCATTGACATCCTTATCCTTTGCTTGGCAGCCCTGTTTTCTGGCCCCTTCTGCTATCATCTGGCATACCAGGAAAGTCTTCCCCAAAACACCTGATTATCTCAGTCTAGCAGCATGAACTGTATTTTCTAAAAAATGAACTTTATTTATAAACTCTGAAAAGAAAAAAAAAATCTAAGCACATAGAAATTGAGATAGACTATTCTAATGGGAACACAATTAGCAAGACTGTGTCATTCATTTGCCCAGCTCTGTCCCACTTCTCTGACAATGAAGAGTAAGAGCTATTTCTGTGAGAGTCATAAAAATCCCCAGTTTGAGCAATTATTACATGCAATCATGTAACTAAATAGGAAGTTTCATACTGGGAGGCAAAAAGCCTACAGTAGAAAGCATGAAAATATTAACTACAAAGTGATAGATCAAAGCACCTCTCCTTCCCCCCATCCCTGCGCTATTCCCAAAGGCTATACTTCTTAAGGACCAAGCAAGTCTGCTTGCCAGTGTCAGCTCCTCTACACCCTTATTTCACAAATATTTCAAAAAGGCAACACTACCAGATTTATAGTGATTGACTAATGTTTACAAATACAGAAATAAATTTAGGAATCTAGGATATCTAGTTATCAGACACGCTGACATTCACCTGCAGTATTACCCACACTGTATCTCAATATTCTTGCTCATAGACAGACCTTAAGGGCCCTCCAAAACCAGAATTAGACTCTCCATAAAGAGACAAATTGCACTGCACACCTTCAGAGCCACAGGCACTCTGCCCTATCCCCTTAATGTACGTATTTTTGCTGAAAAAGGCATTTTTTAACTTATCTGCAAACATGCAGAACCAGCAAAGCAAGAGTTGGACTACCTACAATGCATTTCTAAACAGTGCTTACACCAAACCCCAGCCACTTCAAACAAATTACAGGTGCCCATCATTGAACCAGGGTCCCGAGGTCTTTTCAGTATCTCAGATTGCTCAAAAGGTGATCCTTTGATCACCTGTATACTGTAATAGACATTCAAGAATCAATAGCAGTTAATAAAATATTAACTTTCTCCCAATCAATATGCACACAACTATGAAATATTCAGCACAGGTATAAAAATGAGATCATAGCAAAATGAGAAGTGTTAATATATTGTTTCATTGTGCGTAAAATGCAGATTTAGATTTAAAAAAGGAAAAAAAACAAGACATGCTAAAGCCTTTGTCACACATATTTCCCACTGCCAGAAAAGCCCATCAGAGACAAGCACCATGAACTTTATTGAAAATTTTCTGTTCAGCTTAACAAGCTTTATAGAATTCCTTTGTTTCGTAAGTAAAAGCCTTACTCTGGAAATCACAAATCCAAGCAGCGAATACAAAGATATAATAGCAGAGCAGCAAAGAGTTGCACATTTCCCAGATATGTCACTCCTAACTCGCCAGGCTGTTTTCATCCACCACGACACACTGCCTTTCAGGAGATACACACTTGTCAAATCCAAATAAATATACTGCAAGTTGTTCTTGGCCTTTCTAAGGTCCAGTGATTGCATTGCAGATAATTTCCACCATTTCTTAAATTGAAGTCATAGGAATTTGGCACTTCTATGATCCAATGTGAATGAGCTCCTCTTCCTCTGTACGGGATTTCTTTGGAAGAAATGCATATATATATATATATATGCGCCACACTCTGCAGTCGTTGGCCACATAGGAGACACACACCACAAGATACATGCAGGCATATTAGAGGAGCATTTGAGCCTTTTTTCCTAATATTTTCCAGCAGCCACATGCTCATTACTACTCCAATCAGGCAAGCCATAGAATCTATTCGAGCACCAAAAGCAAACACTATAGACATTCTTTACGTGGCCCTTAGTCATCCGACAGCTCTTCTTTGTACAGCCAAACAATATGTATGACAAAGAGGACATATCCAGTATGGTCAGCGCTGGGCCTGGCTAACCAGCCTCTGGAACATTAATACAGCCTGGGACTCTGAGAACCAGTATGGGAGGTTTAGGCCCCATTTATCTGTCTCATTTGCCAACCTCACACATGTTGCACCTCCTCTTACCTGGGACCATTTTTTAGAGCATCTTCCTTGACACACAACAACAATCTCGCAGCTCAATGTGAAAAATACTTCTGTAAGACACTCAAAGTCTGGGGGAAAAGACCCAGAATTTTTTCAAAAGAAAACGTGAAGTTATGAAGAAAACTCACTTAGAATATTGTTGTACTGCTCGGCCCCAAAACTAAGAACAGGCTTTTAGGTTTCAGCTGAGAAGAATAAAGTATACTTATGAAAAGATTATTTCAAATATTAAAACGGAGTGCAAATATAAAGGTCAAAGCATTCTCTGTGTTCACTGAGAATAGGACAAGAGGTGACAGGCTTAAATTGTGGCAAGAGAGATTTAAGGGAGCCATTAGGCAAACCTTTCTAAATGGCTGAGTAAGGGGGACACACACACAAAAAAGGGATTAAAGTGTTTCCCTTGTTTTGTTTGTGTTTTTTAAGAACAGATAAGATAAAGGATGTTTCAGAGTCCATGGATCCTGCCTCGAGGAATGGTGAGCCTGATGCCCTTCTCTATGATTCAGTTACTTCCTTGACTTAGTAGGTGAGTTCAATTCTGTGTCTGAAGAACAAAGAGTTTGTTAAAAATGGTATCTAGAAACAGAATACAGATTGGGAAATTTTTTACTTGTTTGGACAAAGGAGATGACAAACCCTGGACGTTAGATCTCCAAAAAGATCAGAACTTGAGTAAACTCTTTCCCAAAAGCAAGTTGCACTCCTTAAGGCATTCACACTTACTGTGGGAGCAGATGACTAAAACATAAGAGCTTTTTGCTTCCAGCCACTGGCATCGATCCTACAGCTGCTGCATGTTTGTGAGATAGCACATTCCCACTGAGAAATTAGTGTGGTGGCTCTCTTTCTATCCCTCACTTCACTCACTGTTTGATGCAATTGCTCCATTTAGGAATCAGGAGTTCTTATGCCATAAAAATGGATTTAGTCCTATTGTATCAAGGAAAAATCCTGCAGTAAGAGGAGAGCTCAAGACAAACGCTGATCAGGAGACATGGCTTGTCCTTGATGTTTCTTTAGATAGACAGCTTCATTCATTAATCTTGACTGAATATTATATCAATAATATTATTTTTTAAGCTTAAGGTAAATGCTTGAGTTTATGCCTAGGCATGAGCATATATAGGCAAAATATTTTTAAATACTGCATTTTTGTGAATAGCTTATATAACAGCACAAAAGGCTGCAGCTAAGAAATCATGTAAAAATGCTAATTATGCCTAAGTCAAGAAATACAACCATCAGCATGATTTGTGGTCAGCTGTTTAATTAATTTTAGTATTAATAAAGTTACAGAAAATCAATGTGTCAAAAGGACTTGAAAGGATTACCAACTGCTCTGAACAAATTAGCAACACTTCCATGCCTAGAGCACAGGAAAGTACAAAGATGTTTAATTAAACTATTTACCAGTGAGGAATTTAAATCACTGTAAATATTGCATTTTTAGTACTTTTTTTCCCCCCGATTGAAACACTTAAGAGCAAATAATATTAGTTTTCAAATGCAATTTTTTTAAAGTAAGGAGTGTAAAAAATGTTGCAGTTAAATCCAGTAAGCCCATAAAATGAAGGTGAAGTCAGGAACAAAAGAATGTAACATGGCATTTAAAATTAGAGGACTGGGGAATAATTCAACTCCAAAGCAACAAAAGATGTTACAAAACTGCATGGAAAAAGGAAGGAGAAGATTTATAACAGGAAGGCCACGTGGTAACTCAGGGCTCATGCACACTGTGCTTCAATGAACTGCTATTGTTTCCTGTGAAAATGTCAATATCTATAAAAATAAACCTCACTGTTCACTGAATTCTTGCTGCTATAAGTCTGTGTTTTTCCCATATCTAATTTATCTGACTCTTTACTAGACGCCCCAGTGCTTGTCACTGACTCTGCATGAATTTGGGCAAAATACTCCAATTCTCTGTGCCTCAGCTTCCCTTTTCCAAAAGAGCAATTAAATACTTATCAGGCTTCTAGGGATGCATTGACAAGCCACATTATCTATGTTAGTACAGCATTCTCTGACAATACAGAAGAATCAGCCTTTTCAGTATTGTTAAAAACAGACCTTCCCTATGGCAATAGTGCACCAGTTATCTCTCTGTGGGACTTATCTAAAGCCAAAATGAATGCCATTGAAAGCTCTCTCCTGCATTAATGGGGTTTGAGTCAAAACCTGTGTGACTGTCAGTCAACTGATGTGGAATTGCTTGGTTTTGTTTTGCTGGATTGATTTAATACACTTCCAGTCTTCTGTTGACTTGTCCTGCAGAGCAAAGAAATGCTGTCTGATGCAGACAATGCCCACCAGCACATAGATTACCTGCTGCTGAACTTGGCCAACAGCCCTCTGAGGGACTTGAAACAAATGCTTCTGCATTTCAAGGCACCTCAAACTAAATGACATTTCCCTTCACCGTTCTGGGAACAGAGCTGCTATTGACTGCAGTTCAAACAAAGGAGTCCTACTTAACACTAGGAGCTACGTCCTGCACTGCCTTATAGCACTTGACATTAAAGGACTCAGGAAAGGAGAGATCAGCATAAAAATATCTTGTGTCTGCTGAGTTAACACAAGCAAAGTATCATCCATTCAGGCTGTCTTATGACCAATTTTCAAGTGCATTTGAAAATGCCTGAGCGTTGTCCTGAAGATGTGCAGTGAGAAGACACGCACACAGATCAGTACGAGGCTCCTAGTAACATCATGGTCTGTCTTCAGTGTGTAGTGACAGAGTGGATTCCAAAGAAGGGAATATATATTGGTGCCAAGCAGAATCAGGGGGGTCCAGATCTACCCGAGGTCCTCAGCCCCCGTCAGACCTATTGTGCTGAACATCTGATACCTAAGCTATAAACAGTGACATAACTATGATCCCAACCCAGTCGGTATTTTCATCATTCTTCTGGAAAAGTTTGGCAAGTTTGCTGATGACACCAAGCTGAGTGGTGCCTGCCAGAGGGAAGGGATGCCACGCTGGAGGACCTTGACAGGCTGGAGAGGTGGGTACCTCAGAACTTCATGAAGTTCAGCAAGGCCAAGTGCAAAGTCCTGTACCCAGGTCAGGGCATTCCCAAGCACAAATACATTCTCTCTGGGCAGAGAAAGGATTGAGAGCAGCCTTCAGCCGGAGGACTTAGGTGTGTTGGTGGAGGAGAAGCTCAACACAACCCAGCAATGTGCGCTGGCAGCCCAGAAAGCCAAACACCTCCTGGGCTGCATGAAAAGCAGTGTGACCTGCAGGTTGAGGGAGGCGACTGTCCCTTTACTCTCCTCTTGTGAGACCCCAGCAGGAGCACTGTGTAAAGCTCTGGGGCCCCCAACAAAAGAAGGACATGGACATGCTGGAGAGTCTAGAAGAGGCCACAGAGATGCTCAGAGGCCAAAGAACCTCTCATATGAAGACAGGCTGAGAGATTTGAGGTTGTTCAGCCTGGAGTTGAGAAGGCTCCAGGGAGAACTTCCAACACCTTCCAGCACCTAAAGAGGGCCTGTAAGAACTGGAAAGAGACTTTTTACTGGGACACATAGTGACAGAACAAGAGGCAACAGCTTAAAACTGAAAGAGTGAAGGTTTAGATTAGACATTAGGAAGAAACTCTTTACTGTGAGGATGATGGGGCACTGGCTTGCCCCGAAAAGCTCTGGCTGCTCCATCCCTGGAAGTGTTCAAGCCTCAGCTGGATGGGACTCTGAGCAACCCGGTCTAGTGGAAGCTGTCCCTGCCTATGGCAGGAGGAGGAGGAGGAACTACATGATCTTTTAAGGTCCTTTAGAACCCAAATCATTCTATGACGCTATAAATTAGGGAATTATATATTAGGGAAGTGTATTGGATTTGTGAGGCCAGATTTGGGTAGCAGGGGAGCTACGGGGGTGGCTTCAGTGAGAAGCTACCAGAAGCTTCTCCTATGTCCAGCAGAGCCAAGGCCAGCCAGCGGGTACAGATCCACTGCTGGCCAAGGCTGGGCCAATCCAGAAGGACAGTAATGCCTCTGATGACAGATTTAAGAAGAAAAAAAAAAAGTTATTGCTCAGATGTAATTTCAGCCAGAGAAGAGTGGGGTGAGACTACATAAGAGGAACAACTCTGCAGACATCCAGGTCAGTGAAGAAGGAGGGGCAGGAATTGAAATTGAAAGAAACGACCTAGTCACCTTTTTGGTCAAGTAAACAAGTTAACTAGTTTATTAACAAGAAGTTAAACAAACAGCTGAGGGCAAGGGAATGGGATAGGCCCATTCCCCGACAGCAAGCCAGAGGTATGGAAAAAAAAAAAAAGCAGCACAGGTGATGCTGGGTGTTCCCTCAGCCTGACACCTCAGGAAGGGTGTCTGCACCAGGTACTGGAGCTGAGATTCCCCTGCGGCCCATGGTGCAGCCTGTGGTGAGGCAGCTGTGTCCCTGCAGCACATGGAAGGCCACAAGGATGCACAGATCCACGTGCAACCCATGAAGGAGCTCACACCAGAGCAGCTGGATGCCTGAGAGGAGGCTGTGAACCCATGGGAGGTCTTCTGCTGGAGCAGGATTCTGGCAGGTATCTGCTGACCTGTGAAGAAAGGAGCTCAAACTAGAGCAGGTTTCCTGGTAGGAAACTTGTGACCCTGTGATGACACTGGAGAAGTGTCCTTGAAGGACTGCACCCCATGGAAGAGTGACCCACATTGCAGCCCTCAGTGGAGAACTCTGGCCTGTGGGATGGGCTCACGTTGGAGCAGTTCACAGAGAACTGTCTCCCATGGGAGGGACCCCAAGCTTGAGCAGAGGAATGACTCCTCCCACTGTGCAGTCAGGAGCAGCATGTGACAAACTGACCACAACTCCCATTTCCACCTCCCTGCACCATTGGTGGGAGGAGCTCAGGAAGGAAGGAGAGATGGGGAGGAGGTGTTTTTATGGTCTTTTATTACTTCTCATTATCCTGCTCCAGTTTTGTTAGTAGTATATTCAATTAATATCTCTAATTTGAGTCTGTTTTGCCCATGACAGTATTTGGTGAGTGATCTCTTCTGGTCATTGTCTCAACTAATGAATCGTTGTTATATTTTCTCTCCCCTACCCAGCTGCAGAGGAAAGTGATAGAGAGGCTTTGGTGGGTGCTAGGAATCCAGCCAGGGTCATCCCAGTACAGCAAGATCCTAATGATATCCTTTAGAACAGCAAGATCTAAAGAGAGCTCTTGCCCAAAACAAACCTGAAAACTATTCCACCACAGACCTGTCTTCACTGCTTGCTGCCCCAGACTCTGTTTTCAGCTAGCTAGACAGGTCTATCAATTTACCAACCCCAGATCAGCACGAGAACAGCTGTACCATTTGTTTACTGACCTCCCTGAACATCCAAGACCCTGCACAGCACTTTGAAAGTGCATGTGCCACACCAAAAATAACAACGTTGCTTTGTTGAATGCTAATTTAGTTCACAGAGAAGAAATAGTGGAAAAGAAGGTCAGTAGATTAGATTTCAGTAACAGTACTATCTTTCAAAGAGTGACCATGTTATCAATCATCTGCCTGAAAGCTACTATTCAGGTCTTTTACAAACACACACAGTGATTTTGGATGTGAGGCCAGTAACCTGCCCTTTGAGATTGCCACTTCACTGTGGTGAAACTTGCTGCATTATTAGTATTATTATGGGGTCAACTACACCACCTTGAACCTGACAGGTAAACCCCAACAACAAAAATACAAAGGCATCAATTTTAGTAATAGCAAACAATTTGAACGTTTGTTCTAACCATAGCAGGAAATTTCTGCAGTTGAGTTGCCTTTCAGAGATAGGGATGGGGCAGGAAAGAGCAGGAGAAAGGGTTTCTGACTTTTTTCCTTGAAAATTAGATTTCTCAGAACTTTTATATTCTTCTATGCTTTAAGCACAACTTTTCTAATAACATGCTGCAGAGAAGGGCTTGTTTTGAAAAGTGCACTATTCAAAACTGAATGCTGCCCCAGAAACCACACAGGATGGAAGTGAAGGGACCTATGGGATAACCTGTCAAATTTTCTTACTTCCTATTCTGTACCCAGACTGTAAATCAAATTAAAATATAAACTCAAGATTAAGATTTATATTCTAAGACTTCTTCAAAATAATGTATTTTTATGTAACATCAATTTTTTCACAGGATTAGAATACTGAACTATGTGCTTTGAAAATATCTCCTATTTCTGTGGTAAAGACTTGCTTTTTGCAAGTAACATACTAATATTTAAGAGACTCATTGCTTTGAGAAGACAAAGGTTAAAGAAATTCTGGGAATATCATCACAGCAAATGAGGGCTGTAAGAGGGTTTGAAGCACAGTCCTCTACTGAAACATCATGCAGAACAGTAAAATATGGAGGTGGATTATTTTCACAGAGAAAAACATCTGCCAGCATAGCTTTGGTGCATAAAGAGGAGGGTGCTTGCATAGGTCTCATTCTATTTTGGCAGAATGGGTACTACTGACATACTGGATGGCGAGATAACTTTCTGTACTACTTCTTGAAAAGATAAACCTTGGACAAAATGGGCTGAGACATTCTCAAGTCCAAAGGAGGCTTCTTCATTTAGATGACTGGCCAGAAGTAGCATATGGAAATAGAAAATGAAAAATCTCCTGGCACTCTCATTTGAAAAGGTCTTTAAGCTTTCTTACATAATCAGGGAATATTTGTAGTAAATTTAAAAAACCAAAAAACAAAAAAAACAAACAAAAACCAAACAAACATTAGCAAGCAAAAAAAACCCCAAACCAAACAAAATACAGTGTTCAAGCCCAGTAGTGACTACACAAAATGAACTTATTCTTTGAATGACTGCAGGATTTGAGGACGTTTTCAACGTTCCATGCAGCCCCAAGGAGAACACTGCAAAATTACTGATTATTTTTTAAATGGCTATCATAGCTGTTAAGGGCCAGGAATCTTTTTTGTGATCATTGCGATTGTCTTCGTAGAAAATGCCAACATTATGCAAAAGGAGATGAAACCTACCCACACTGTTTTCTCTTCCTATCAGCACGATCTATGTGGTCATTACAGGTAGCTTTCAGCTTATTAAGATGAAAAAGCATTTGCATACTTGATTGAATGGCAGTGAGATATAGGAACTATATATTCTTGTTGCAAACTACAAAAAAATCATATAAATGAATTTTTTTAAATCATACCAGAGAACAGATGCAGCCTATCAAAAATAAAAGTATTATATTCTTATTGCATAAATTGTAATGCTTCAAAAAGCATAAAACACAATAATGCACTTCTGAAGCAAACTCCCAAACTGCTATGTTAGAAGAAAGCAACCCAAGAGAACTTATTTTTCAACAAGCAACCAGGGCAAAAACCTGTGGGAATCAATCAAATACTTTAAATCAGTAGATTCCAGCAAATGAGAACATCTGGAGCAGCAAATATTGCTGCCAGTTTCAGAAAGGACAAGACTGTGATTTACTAGAGAACAGACAAACGACCTGTCAGTGCCATAGGAAGAGACAGAAAAGCAGGTTCCTATTCAAGGGTAACTTTTCCCAATATAACTGGTTTTCACTCAACAACTGAATTAACATTCAGAGCACAAAGCACTAGGAACAGGTAAGCAGAAAAACACTGATGTTCCTTTCTTGGTGAACACAGGTTGAAGTTATTACTAGGCTGACTAATCTAACTCAGTAACTCATCATCCCAGATCTTTTGCTTATTTGAGACTGAACACTGATTATTTATTAAAATAGTCACTACTTGATTTTAAATCATAGGTGAGAGTTTAATATAATTTTAGACTTCACCCAGAATGTTTTAGTCACTCTGTCCCTATGACTGCATTTTCTATGCCATCAGCACATCTTCCAACACAGTAGCTTGTTATTGATAACCACAGAAGTTCCTACTTCACAGCTGGAAACTATTATTCGAAAACTGCTTTGGGAAGAAAACTCAGCAATATCAAACCTGTACAAATTAGTTTAATTTCATTAAGATCCAGTGTTTTAAAGAAAACACTAAAAGCAGCATATTTAAAATTCAGCAATGAATTTCATTTTGCTCAATTCAAATTGACATAATGTTTCACTAGTCACTCAATTTCTTTTTATAAAGATAAAACTCCCTCAATATCAAAGCATTTCATTCAGCTTAAAAATTGTTTCTGATTTAGGTCTTCCACATACAGCTGCCTTCCACCTTTTGAAAGCTGCTGGAGCTGGGGGAGCAGCCACCCAGAACACGCCTGCCCACCAACACAGAATCTGCTCAACTGCAGATGACCTTGATTAGACTGAGGCTTCCCAAAACATGATACCTCCTGCTCTATGGAATAACTGTGCTTTAGGGTCAGCAGTGTACAGAATACATGCAATGCCATGCATGTGCCTTAAGCACCCACATCTGAAACTTCATCTTTATCCTGAACCCATCAGAGCCTTACCTCATACACACAGAATTTTAATCGGAACACCAACCCATCTCAGGCTTTCAGATTTGTCTCCAAATACAGGGTTCAATAATAAGAAATCTTCTCATCTATTTTGTTTGAATGAAGAGTAACAAAATTTTAAAAACCTGAGAAATAGCTGTAGTCTATTGTGCCTGCTAAACATCTGTTGTCAGTATAAGGGGAAATTACTTAACTATTTGCTGCCTGATTTTTTTTTTACTATTACTTTTTTTTAATCATTACTATTACGGCTAAAAGTCTGTTTAAGCATAATATGAAATACAAAGACAGGATTAGTGCTTCTGTTGCACAGTATTTATTTTAACTGCATTTAATATTATAACAAACAATAATTTTTAGATACAGCAGGCAATGAACCAAGTTTCTCCTGATCTACGTAATGCACTTGCTCTGCTACTTAACCATGATGTCAAAAATGAAGTGTTTTTTGCAAGACAATAAACCTGCAAGAAATAGTTGTCACCCTCATTCTATTATTTGTTTTTATAGCTGCTCTGGATTTTTTGTGTGTGTGCACTTTAAGTGAATGTTCCCCCATTACTGTCAAGCAAGTTGTCTTGCTACTTCACACTTTTTCAGCGTATCACAGGTACCTTGCTTTTTATACCCTTTGCATGCCGAATGATAGTGCCTTGCTGGAAAGAAAGGCACATTAGGAAATTAGTAGTGCATATATGCAAAAACAAGAGTCAGGTTATCAAAACCACTCATGGTGAAGATTGATACCTCACACAGCACAGAATTTAAGGTCTGAATCTGTCATGTCACATTGTAAAAGATCAAGAAAAACTGAAAAGAGACCGATTACACAGAAATGATGACTCTTTGGGCAAAATAAAAATCAGCTTCCTGACAGCTATTTAGTATCAGTCTCTCTCAAGAGGGCAGGACTTTCCTACAGTTTTATAAATTCTATAATATTAGCTAAAAAACATGCTGTCATCATGAAAGTCAAGATTTCTTATGACCTTCCCTAAGGATAACATGCATTACAATGTAGTTATTCTGGGCTGAAAATCATTCTCATTTTGAATAATCCCGTGCCATCTTTCCACTTCAGAAAACAGCTCACCCAACACCATTCTAAACATGGTATTCTGTCGAGCTGATTTATATCCATTTCAATAAACCTACCTGATACTTTCTTCCTTCGCATGACAGGTGCACCATCGAAATAATCCCAAAATCAGACTTTCTGGAGCGTGATTGAAAGATGTTATCCAGCTAGATAGAGTTGGGATGAGCAGTTCAGAAGTCTCTCACATTTCTTTGGAGCTGCCAGAGAACGCCCCTTAAAAACCTCTAAATGGAAATGAGACCCTACCTACTTTCCACTAAGAATTTTTAGAGCTCATTTTGCAGATAGATATTAAAAAAAAACCAACTAGATAACTAGATTTATTGTCTAATGCTATCCACTTGCTGTCTTTTCTAAACAACATGTCATAGTTCTCGAGAATTTAATTCTCAGCATTAACAACAATTTCCTAACCACCTAACAATAACGAGATTTGAGAACTTTATACATTTCAGTTTTCCTTTTGTGTATTTGTCTCAGCTCTGTCCAGAAAGCTTCTCCTCCTGGGTAATTTCTCATATTTCAAACCACTGGCAAGTTTCAAACCACAGCTGATGAAGTATTACTTCTTCTCAAAACACATGAGATCTCAGCCTCTGCACCTCGCACAGCAGGCACATGTGGGACACGACAGGACCCTGTATTGGTGGGCAACAGCCCTCAGTGGGTGCACCACAGGCCTTCTTCAGCCACCTACCAAGTTAATCCCAAAGGGCCCAGACAGGGGAAAGGCACTTCCTACCACATTTATCTACCCAACTTGTGCCTAAACTTTATGCTTGCAAAGGGCCAGCTGGTGTGTGGCATTTTGGACTAGTCAGAAGGCAGGTAATACACACAAGACACAGAGTGTAACAGTGCTGCTGCTGCACTGAGAGCACACAGAGTGTAACAGTGCTGCTGCTGCTGCTGCACTGAGAGCACACAGAGTGTAACAGTGCTGCTGCTGCTGCATTGAGAGCACACAGAGTGTAACAGTGCTGCTGCTGCTGCATTGAGAGCACAGAGTGTGACAGTGCTGCTGATCCTGCACTGAGAGCACACAGAGTGTAACAGTGCTGCTGCTGCTGCATTGAGAGCACACAGAGTGTAACAGCACTGCTGCTGCTGCACTGAGAGCACACAGAGTGAAACAGTGCTGCTGCTGCTGCTGCACTGAGAGCACACAGAGTGTAACAGTGCTGCTGCTGCTGCTGCATTGAGAGCACAGAGTGTAACAGTGCTGCTGATGCTGCACTGAGAGCACACAGAGTGTAACAGTGCTGCTGCTGCTGCATTGAGAGCACACAGAGTGTAACAGCACTGCTGCTGCTGCATTGAGAGCACACAGAGTGTAACAGCACTGCTGCTGCTGCACTGAGAGCACACAGAGTGTAACAGCACTGCTGCTGCTGCACTGAGAGCACACAGAGTGTAACAGTGCTGCTGCTGCTGCATTGAGAGCACACAGAGTGTAACAGCGCTGCTGCTGCTGCACTGAGAGCACACAGAGTGTAACAGTGCTGCTGCTGCTGCATTGAGAGAACACAGAGTGTAACAGTGCTGCTGCTGCTGCACTGAGAGCACACAGAGTGTAACAGTGCTGCTGCTGCACTGAGAGCTCACCTGTGCAGGAGAAGTCATCCACACGGACATAGCCTGCGACGCAGTCACAGCGGTAGGACCCAGGCAAGTTAACACACACGGTGTTGGCATGGCAGTAGTGCATCTTCGCAGCACACTCATCAATGTCTGCAAGGAAAAACCATCCAGGGAAGTTACAGTCAGACTTAGTGAAATGAGTAACGTGACATTACAGAAATTAATTTCCATTTACAGATCCAAAGGCAATCTGTTTAAACACTAGCACGAAAAACCAAGGCAAATTCAGTAAAAAAGATTGCTTAAAACAGAGCCAAAACTCCTGTATCATAGCAATGTGTTCCTTCCCACCGTTCTTCATGAAACACTATTTCTTTTTTAATTCTGGAAAAGTAACACATACATTTGGGCGATTTTGCAATGTTAAAAGCCAAAAACTGATGCAGTTTTCAAACACATAAAATAGTGTCAAAGTATGCAATACAGAAAATATTAACTCTTTAAGGCACAGGAACTCTGGACAGCACGGTATCAGTTGCAGTGCTGGTCAGATACACCATGCAATGTTTGCCAGGACAGTGCAGGACCAGATTCCACTGCCCAGTTGAACAGTGAGTACCTCACATCTCCAGATTCACCCAAGTGTTCTGGCTATGCCCTGTTCCTGATACACGGTTCTGCTGCAGGATTTACTGGCCAGGGCTCTGTGCCACTTCCACATGTCACACAAGCAGAAGACTGAACCAGTCACCTAAGCCCCTTTTATGGTTTGCATCACATCAAAGTAAAAAAAACATGATTAAGGAGCAGCAAAAACTTGACCTCAAGTCTCTGTTCAAGCAATCTCTACTGCTGCTGCAAATCCAAAATCCAAAACTGTTTTCACAATAGTGACTCAAACCTATCATTTACTTGCCTGTTGAAATGTCTCAAAGCTCTGTGATATTGTAAACTATAAAATCTTCCCCCTTCCTTTTCCACAAAACCAGACATTATACTGAAGAACCCTCTTTACTTTTTTCTCAGCAGGATAGATTTTCTGCTTAGCAGCACAGATTTTACATGAAGTAATTCATGGTTTTCAAAATATTAATTCTAGTGTTATGTACGTCCAACACAAAGAAAGATGAATCAGACACGTTTTCTCCCCCTATTACCTTCTTTTTGTTATTCATTGCTCACATTTAAGAAAGGTATCAACTGACAGCTGGAGAACCTTCTCGGCTTTTGGTGTGCAGTTGGTCACCCTACAGTACAGTCTCCTATCACACATCCCTGGCACAGCCATCTACAGTTTTCCTTCTCCCTCCACACAGTGCTTATGGAAACACAGCAAGTGATGAGCACCAAATTAGCAGCATTCAGCCCCAGAATGGGGGGGAGGAGTTTAATTGTGGAGATGCTGAGTTCTTGGTTACCTAAAATCAGGTATCTTGTTTAACGTTCCTAAACTGAAGCAGCTGCAGTTGAGATACAACCCCATTTTCCAGGCTCTGAAAATGAAACACATGCCAGCTGCACTCACACTTCCAACATTACAGACGTCTGTCCAGCAGGAGCTACCCCACCTAAATCTCTTGGTGCTGGCCAGCAAACAACTGTCAGTTGGCAGTGATTTCTGACTGCTGCCAACTTGGTATGAATTAGAAATGATGACCTGGAGGCAAAATACTTTGTATACTACTGCAAACACCTTAAACTATCTCATTCTTGCATTTCTGTTGTTTCAGTTGCAGTGCCACTTGATGAAATGAATTTTAAAAAGTCAGGAGCATCAATATATGAAAGATAAAAGCCAGGAAAAATCCTCCCACACGTCTTGTTATCACACCACTGAGTGCTCGAGCCACTTGGGAAACACTCAGGTGTTGACGTGTGTTCACACTGATCTGCTTGCAGACTATTTTTAATAGGCTTTTGGAGCATAGCTTTGAGGAGTTTTGCTCTTGCATATCTAATAATTTTCTAGCATAAAAGGAAAAGGAATGAAAAGATGTCTGCAAAGAAAGGAAGAATGTCAAAACAGCAACCAATTCACCTGAAAATTAACCTTACGCACTACCCTTCATCTCCAGCTCCCTCACTACACTTCTCTTTCTTTCCCCAAGGGAAAGTGAGAGGATTAAAAGTCTCAAAGGTGAAGGAATTTGAACTTTGATTCATTGCAAGAAAGGCCCAGATTGCTGTAACAAAAAATATGAGAATTCCCAGAGATAAAAAGAAAATTCATAACCTATATGAAAATACTGCCATGAGAGAATATCTCAAAAGGAGACTAAGGACTTCAAATGATGACTTGACTATAAATAGAAGAATTGAGAAAAACTGGCACTAGGTTGCTGCAGAAGTTCCAGAGCCCAAGAAGAAAAAGCCTGGGCCTAACAAAGGAAGCAGAAGTAAAAAAAGATCTATCTCTTCAAAGTTTTTTCATTTATTTAACTGTCTTTGCAATCTTTAAGGGTCGCATTTTCCATAAACCCTTTCATCATTTCAGATTTCCTTTTACCTTTGCAGTATTAGCCTTCCACTAATACATGCATTTTCTTTAGAGAGAATAATATTGAGAGGTCAAAACTGGCAACAGAATTTTCTTATTAAAGCCTGTAGGGCAACACTAAATCTGTTGCTCTGGACCACAATTCTACAAATTCTTGTAAAAGGTTAGGTACGCATCAAAAAATGCTTTGGGTTTTTACTTAATATTGTGAGAGTAAAACCTATAAAGCACACAATGGTATATATCAGCTCAGCTGAAATGGAACTCAAATTGTGATTCATGCGTATGGATTGCTTGTCGCATTTGAAATATTAAAGCTCATCTTCTAGTGGTCTTTTGAGGTGACAAAAATACATGATTTATGTTTCTCTCTAGGCTGGTGAAGTAGTTTGTTTTTCTTTTAAAAAGGTATACTTATGGTCTTTAAAATGAGACTTGACACAGCATAATTATCATGCATATATCACCAGCTTCCATCTACATCAGCTCAAACTTTGCAACAAGACACATTTCGGCTCCAGCTTTCAGCAAGGACTGGTGTGTTAGAGGATGGGTTTGCCTGGGAAGTGACTGGTATCCTACTGGGTTCAAGTGTCGTCTCAGCAGTCAGTGAAACAGGGTTCACTGTCAGTGCAGAGCTCTCTTTACAGCATTACTCACGCACTCTATAGTTAATTAGCTATCACCATTACTCTTTCCTGAATAAATACTGTTTGGGAACTCACAGGCAATAATAAAAGATATCAGTTGTGCCAATGCACTCAGGAATGCTAGGAGTACACTGGGATAAAACACAAGGAGAGTATCTCAGTGGAGGTGCCTGCTCAGCACTTGACAGGGATTAGCCTCACTGCGTCACCTCATACCAGCCAACCAACGGAATGAGGTGGGAGGGAAAGACAATAAAAATGGTGTTCAACCCATGGCCAAGGAAAGAGGCCTTCTGATCTGCAAATGTACTTTACAAACTGTCCAAACCACTTAACTCTTTTCATGCCCAACTGAGAATCTCATTGCTAAGTATCTGCAACGTTTAAGGATGACAATGAGACACCAGAACTCAACTAGAGCATCTCTTTACTGTTTGACTTCTACAGTAAGTCATATCAAACCAAAATAATTTCAGCTGTAAAGAAGGCACAGTTCCTATTAATGGCAATGGGAGTTTTGTCCGTTCAGCCAAAGGTGAAACGGACCTATTGTTTTTTAAACTGTTAGTCCTGTAATAACTATGAGGGAACAATCCTGAAACAAAGCACTCTCTGCCTCTGAATTGCACACCATTGTTTGCACGAGCTTAACAATAATCCCTTTACACATGAGTAATGTCATCACCTGTTGTTTGGGGCTTCCTTTTGTTTAACTACTGAAAGACAGCAACATACAAACTAAACCAAAATGAACCAAACTATGAAGTGTTCCAGAGCACTAACACATTATGTATTTGTATCAGAATCAATCACTCTATTTGCAGCTATCTCCCAGCTACTCACTTTCCAGTTGGGGACTATATTTTACCAAACTAAATTAGAATTTTTGGGAACTCTCTAGGGAAGCAAAGGCATAAAATCAAAAACAGGGGAGAAAAAAACCCAGCTTTGCAGAAAGCTCTGATCTCTAATTCATGATTATTAATGGGGGGGAAGATTCACCCCCCCTCTTTTTATTCAAGCCAGTACTGTGCATTAACTTGAACTGTATTAGACCCAGATCTAAATAATCAGGATTTAAAAAAATCTGTAATTAAATAGTGTTACTATTTAAATAATATTAAATCTTAAAGGATATTCTCAAGCTGATGGAATCATATCAACAAAGTTTCCCAAACAGCAGAGCACAACAATAGTGAAGCATGAGACAAGTCCTAAAATTCTGGCCACCTTATGCTTATGCAAAAATTAATACATGCCACTTTCACTCCACTAACTTAACAGTTCCTTGTTCATTATATTTACTTGCTCTCCAAATTCTCCCTGATTCTGTCCTCTCTTGCTCTTATCTCTTTCCACTGTCAGACTCACTTGAGTTCAGCTCCACTTGCCTTTCTAGCTTTCCCTTCACCCTCCCACTGCCTGTCTTCTTTCTCATATATCTCATGCATCTAACATACCCCACACCTGGTTTTTACCTTTAGCACAGGCCTGGTTTCTCAAATTGTGCACTAGAACCCTCAGGGAGCCATAAAGCATTAGACACAGCAGTCAGCAGTTCCCCATGAGCTGGCAGCAGCTCAGCCTCCTCCAATTGCCTGAATAAGAGACTAATTACGGGCAGCAAATGTTCAGGCTAGCCTTAAAACTGTTTACCAACAACTGTTTACCAGCTTCCCTGGCAGCAATTCATCTCCTCCAAGGCAGGGCAGCACTGCAACTCTCCACCTTGGGGACAGAGCTACTGCCCATTCAGAGGCAGGGAAAGAGCCCAAAACAAGAGCAGATAAGCCAAAGAAAAAAAGTCCCTTTCAACAAGGGTGAGAAATATTACCCTAATGTCATTAAGTAACTAACTAGTGAAAAATGCCTTCTTAAACTAGGGCTTGGTGTAGCATCACCTGGGAATTCCAAGGCAATAAAATAACTATCAATACAATAATATCAGGAAGTATTATCACTTTGACTTTTAGAGCATCATTAAAATGGTGCAGCCTCTTCCTCTGGGCACAGTGTAGAAGTGCTTTATGTTGATATACCTATTTTATGATCAGGACAAGCGTATCAATATTCCAAATCTGCTTTCTGTCTATTTAACTGCCCCTCTGGGGATGGAAACTGTACAACTATTAGGTTAAACAACTAAACAAATAAATATTTTAAAGCACACATTCACATGCAAATCACACTCAGTCATACTTTCCAATGCAGACCAGCCCCAAACAATCATAACATTCCTGAGAAGGACAAAAAAAAAAATTCAAGTGCAGGTACCTTCCAGGACTTTATTTCAATAGTGTTAAGCTTAAATACTTTTACCATTCACACTCAAGGAAGCAATTGGTTTTTCTCAAAAAGAGACAACAACATTTTGCTACCTATTTCTCAGCTACAGTAGTAAACTGCCCAGGAATGTGGTTGTTTCCTAAAATCTGTCCTAGTGAAGCCTTAGATATTCAAATATTGCCCAGGTACAACACAATCCCCTTCTCCATCCTTATTATTACTTACAATAATACACAAATCATTAGCCTCTTTACTTAATGATTTTTTGCTGAAAAAAAGAAGAAAATTTTAAAAAAAAATTATTTCCATAGCCTGAATCTCCCAATGATCTGACCAATTCCCCAACTCTTTGGAGTCAGAGAATTTCATCTGTAGTCTTTTTGGGTCATCATTCCTCAAAACAACACAATCCTATCTTGAAAAGCAGCACTCAGCTCTTTAAATCTTGCTGCTCAGACTATCTAGTGTCCCTCTCAGCAAGAAACTTTTGCTTTAACTATGCTACTAAATTCTGCTTCTCTCTATGGAAAACTGAAAATTTGCAGTTCCACTCTCCTTTGTGCTTTCCATCATTACACTGGCAAATTATGCTGCACTGGTCTGGTGGGATGGTCCCAAAGAACCTTGACATCTCTTAGGATAAGAGTTTATTTAAATTGAAGTTTTCCTAAAAGATCATTTCAATCCGTTCAAAAGCTGCTACTGATGTGTTAATGTTAAAGAAAATATAAGTAATGTGGTGTTGTTTTTAGCAGAAAGGAGCTGTTTTCTTAACCCTAAGTGCATTCATTTGATAAATACATTAATAGAAAATGTTCACAGACTTATAAATATTACTTTTTAAAAAATGTTTGCAGCTACAGCTCTTCGGGATGGTTGATAATTTATTCATAAGGTATCTCTGACAGTTGCAAATAAGTTATTTTAAAAAATATGCAGCCAGAATTCACATGATAACGCAGCTTAAGAGAACACAGATTAAAAATAATCACAGAAAGCAGAATGAAACATTTGGGGAAACAGGTTTTGACTAACAGCAGCAACTCAGTCATTTGCTCCAACATGCCAAAGCAAGGAGGAAAAACAAGTCAAAATTCTGCTTGTACTACTGTAGCAGCTGCTATGATGTTTAGAACTAACTGAAGTTTAAAAAGATTGCTTTATCTGGGATTATTCAAGCCTTTTAATTTTTTCATTCTAATTATTCTTTGAAGCTATACTAGTATTTCTATTTAGAATGCACAGCAGCAGAACAGGCCACTAAGAAGTGTGCCTGAGTGGGTGTAAGGATTTTTCTTTAAAGACACTGCTGAATTTGCTCTTCCCCTCATGAGAGGCCACGCAACAAGCAAGCCACTTCCCAGTTTGGGAGTCTGCCTGGCCAGCAGGATTCAGGAGGCTTACCCAAGTCAGTGCCACCCTCCCTGCTCTCCAGCTACTCCCTTGCCCCTTGGACTCCATCAAGGCACATCTGTGCCTCTGAGGACACTCTGCTATACGGG
Organism: Vireo altiloquus; assembly: GCA_013396875.1. Taxonomy (NCBI): domain Eukaryota; kingdom Metazoa; phylum Chordata; class Aves; order Passeriformes; family Vireonidae; genus Vireo; species Vireo altiloquus. The sequence goes on along the minus strand of VZRF01013122.1, from coordinate 801,048 downwards.
ATTTGTGGATTCTGAGGAACAGTCATTACATCCTCTCATGGACATTACGGCAGAGAGGTTCTTTGACACCTTCAGGTATTTGAACGTACTCAGGAATACCAGCAGCTACTTGAAGTAAGAATTCTGTATTTCAGGGAAACGACCTGGTGTCCTTCAGAAAGGAAAAAAAAAATACGATGATGACTGATGCCTCTTGAACTGTATAAAGTGCTCTGAAAAGAGCGAGATGTAATAATAGGTAGCCTGGGAGAAATACTGACAAACTGCTTCATTCTGAGGCTTCAAACTCACAGAGGGTGGGTTTAGATCAGACATTGGGAAGAAATTCTTTCATGTAAGGGTGGCGACACAAGAGCAGCACGCCCAGAGGAGCCATGGTGCCCCATCCCTGGAAGTGTTCTAGTGGAAGTTGTCCTTTCCCATGGCAGGGAGGTTGGAAATAGGTGCTCTTTAAGGTCCCTCCCAACCCAAACCATTCTTTGATTCTATGTAACTTCTGCTGATTATAATCACATCACTTGAACTAAAATGGAGGTAATCCCACATAAACTGGTGCTGGCCCTACAGGAGTTGCTGGGTGCTGGAACTTTGCAGGTGCACACCTACAACAGAAGCAGCTGTTGACTCTTTGTAGAGTTGTACACAGATTTCAGGGGTTACAGAGCTATTGCTGTAACCTTTGAGAACAGCACTACATAATTAACCATGTGCTCTCTCCATCCATTGGCAGGGTAGTGGTCCTGACAATATTGCCAAGGACTCTGCAGCAGGTAAGAGCTAAATTCAGAGAAAGGTAAGAGAGAAACTCAGAAAAAGAATGCCATTCAAATGTAATGCAGTTTGAAAGTTTCTCTTATAAAAATATGAAATTAGAAATAAACCCAAGTAGCTGCAAGTCCCATGATGGTGTTAGCTTGTTTTTTCATATAATTTTTATCTTAAAAACAGCTCAAAAATTGCTGTTCATTATTTTTAAAAAAATATGTTGTGTTCAATATTTTACATGATAAATTCCTTCATCCACCACCAACACTTTTTCAAAGTTAGTAAATAATCATATTTGTACGTGTTATCTTTTTCAGAAGAGAAGTTTTCTCAAAGCTTCTCTCCAAGTGTTAATTTAGGAATAAATAAACATTTCTTCAGATGTGATAAGTAAAATGTTGCTGTTCCTAAGGTTCATCCTTGTAGATATAATAAATGCTTGCATGAGTATAGCGACATGTACCCAATAAAAAAAATATTGCTTAACTTCACCACAATAATCGTGTTTGGCAGTTCAACAGAAATTAAACAGTACAAAAAACATCAAAAACCATTGTCTTTTCCTGTCCTCTGTCAGGTATGCTGTATATTTTTCCAGAAAGCAGGAGATGTTTTGGGACTCTCCTAGCTGTTGAGGAGAAGACAGTGGAAAAAAAAGGCTTTATCACAAGGTGTATGTGGGACAAATTCTTTCCACCAAAGATGCTTTGATAAGCCAAACAGTAAATTGTGAGCTATTGTGTCCCAGTCTGCCAGTGAAGCACATCTCTGGGCAACTGCGAGCTTTGAAGTTTGGAATCAGCAGTTTGATACTGTTCTCCATCACTTCCTTGCCAAAACCCAGAGCACAACAACAAGGGTCTGATCTGAACACGTTCCCTCAAGAATCCACACAGACCAACAAATATGTAAGTATCTGTGAAGTCCATTCCGTTACAGAAATGGTGTTCGCCAGTGCAGCACAATTTGCTTCCCTGGGACACAGGGGGACATAACTGCTTTCCCCTGGCTAGAACACAGGATGGAAACCTCACCAAATTACCACAGGGAAAGAAGTGGGAAGAGTTATATATAATAAACCTAACTGGACTACTCTCCCTTAGTAGTACTCTCCCTCAGTACCACTCTTTCACTCATTTTTCTTCTTCAAAGGCTCTCAATGCACAAGAATTCATTCTAAATCTAACTACTTCCTGCTTAGCTGTAAGAATTGCCATTACATAAGTCTACTACAAATAAAAGGTTATGCTGCTACTGCTCACAAATATATTACTGCCCATTAGAAAATAAAACAAAATAATCACCTCATTCTCAGGAAAATAGCTCTGTTCCCTAAAAAGATTGCTCCTACTTTGCTACATAAATGTGCTCCCAAAGCCAGGCTTGCTTTGGCTTCACTTATGAAAGAAACTCCTGGATCTCAGCAAGCACTGATGAAATAAATACTGCTATCCAAAAAGGAATGAAAGATTTCTGTAACAGATTCACCTCCTTATTTATTGTTATTTTTTTAATCTTTCCAAACATTCTGAGAGATACCTGGGGATGCTTATACAGGGGGAGGGTGGAAGGGAAGACTTGAGGGAAATGCTGGTTTTGTCTAACCTTCTGTTTTTCTCTAATCTTCTGTTCATGTGTATTAGCCAAGAAGTACAATACATTGAAATAACTCTATCTATTTTCATTCAGCTCATACCTTACCTTTTCAATCCCCTCTATCTGATTTTACTAATGGCTAGGGTTGAACAATAGATTACTGTATCAAAACGAGCAATTCTTTTTTCATGCCATTATACTGAGAGTAATTGTATTAAATATCTCGTTCCATCAGCACATGTCTTATGCCACCATCCACCGTTTTTCTTTCACTCTCTATTTTTTGCCCAATACTCTTGCCCAGTTTGCCTCCTTCTATCTACATCCTGCCATATTGACTGGCTTACTCCTTCAAATCCACACAGATGCTATCTTCAAATGATAAATTGTAGAAGGCTGCCCATGTAATTGATCTAGAATCCTTGTGCCCATAGCAACATTTTATTGTGGCATTTTGAAGGATGCTGTAGCTCTCTGAAAAATTAAATGCTTATGAAAACTGTATGGGGCTTTCTGGGCTGGTATCTTTATCATGTCTGAAAAAACCTACAGTTTCTGGACAACTACTAGTCTAGTGTTTTATAATGACTTTTAGTATATATTGTTGTAATAAATGAGACATAATATCTTAGTAGCAAAAATCATATCAAATTAATACTCCACAATTTTGCACTGAAGTAATTTTTTCACTCAAGGACTATTTGTGCAGCACACAGGTAACAGAACAATATTGTCCCATCCTGGCAAACACCAGCTGTGCCCTATCTTTTCTATTTATGGCCTTCATTTTTCTAACTATTCGCTTAACATCTTTTCAACAATTCATTATTCAGCTGTTTCCATCACATCTTGTTCCCCTGTCCAGCTCTACTGAAAAATCCATGAGGAAACACTGAAGTGGCAGACTCATCACCATTGCTGAGTTGGCAGCAATGCCTCTTCATTGCCACATAAATCAAACCAGGTGGTTCCACATGATAGAGGATTTACTGTTTTTATTTTCATGGGTCCAAATTATTCCCTGTTAATCAGGTTCCACAGAGGATGAGAGACAAATATCATATTCAGATAAGGAAATTAGGGATCATTGCAAAACAGTTCCTTTCCAAATATCCCTCAGAGCCATGCTAAACACATTTCTGTGCTACACATCCTTGCTATACAATCTAGTCTTATTGTTTTGCCTTTTTAAATTTAATTTCATCTATAATGTAAAAATAAACAATGAAACACCAGCAGAATAAAAACCCTAATTTTAGATATTATAAATATTTTTCCCTATAAACACAATCTTAATTGACATAACTGAAAAGCGCAAGATGCATCTCTCGCCCAAGCAAATATGATAATCAGATGTGATTTATAGCACCAGTTACTAAAAGAGGCATTTTTGGTTTGGAGATTGTAACAGTACTGCATTCCTGAAGCATAACCTGAGGTGACATAAATAAGAGGAAGAGTAAGAGGGGGTGGGGGAGGAATCCAGCAGCTGATCATAAAAATATTCTTTACCTGCAACTTTATGTCCTGCCTCAACACTTAGTATGAATTTTATTTTAATTGCTTTGCTTTTGGCTATGAAATTGAACTGGTGATTTAATGCTTTCCCCTTTGATAACACAGACACATGTTTAGCTGCAGTTCAAAAAAGAAGAAATTGGAACACTCATATCCTTAGTATTGCAGTTCTAGTAACTCTTCATCTAAATTACTACCTAGTCCATCATCATAGATAGTTTTACAATGTATGTTTTACATACATTTCCTTTAAAAGTATCAGCTACTGAGGAATACACTCTCAGATTCCCTTGAGTTCCACCAGGACAAGTGGTCAGAGCGCAAAGAAAGGATGGAGCAGAGAGGTGGAAAGCCAGTCCTTCCCAGCCATGAAAGCTATCTGTGAGGGAGTGTGTTGCTTGGTTGATGTTTTAAGGGAAGATCTTGAATGGGCACATGCCCTCCTGCCAAGAACCTCACTGCGAACAAGCTTCCCTAGCTTTCCAGAAGCAGGGTTTTAATTTGTAATACAGGGCACACGTTTGGGAGTAGAGGCTGGGAACAGGGGCAGCATTATGTTGTTACGTGTGATCGTGAATTACTGTTTTATTGCCAGCACCATTACATAAATTTCAGAGCGTGTTATCAGCAATAAGGCCCAATTACAGCATGGCCACAGCTGCCTTTTACCCGTTCTTCCAAAACCCAGTGAAATTCTCTGTAAAATACAGGAACTGCACAGCAGGGCAGTGGCAAAGGCATACAACAGGTTAAAGTAATCCTCATGAAAGTTAACAGAAAGACAGTGTGATTTTAATGGGCTTTGAACTAACCCACTGAATAGTCTGTGTGTATGTACTTATTTGTACACTGCAGAGGGAGGTGAATCAACAAAGATCTCCCCCTGAATGAAGAGAAAGAAAAGGAGGGTTGAATGAGCATTACTGATTCCAACTGGTGTGTTCTGACTCAATCTTTTAAGCTAGATTAAACTTTACTTAATAGCAAAATAGTAACTCTTAGACTGCTGTAGATGAAACTTTCATGTATTTTGTCTCTGCAGAGAACCATTATGAAAATGATGTGAACTTCCATTATCAATATAAAGAAGGAAACTTTTATAGACATCTAATGCATTTTCACCATCTTGATTAAGAAGCAAATTCTAGCCTGATTTCATTGGTCATTCTACACTAGTTGTAAATAAATGATGAAAAAAATAAAGACAGTAGAACTAGACAAGCTGTGGATACAAAGTCGATACCAAAAATCAATGCAAAATACTCCTCCTCATCCCAATGGTTTCCAATGCTTTCTCCTCCCTCCACATACATTTCAAGCTACTGTTCACTTTTTATTAACAGCAATGTAACCTTGTCACACTGTGGCACACAGCATGAGGTCACCCACACAGCAGAGCCAGACAGGACACTATAAAAACAAACTCCCACTGCTAGAGACTTTGAAAAACATGAAGTGATAATTGTCAAAGTAAACCTACTCCACATATAATTAATTTGATTACATTATAAAAACTCTACTTTGAAGAGTCTCTGAGATTTTTCCAGGACCAAAGTTCTCATTTTTGTAACTGAAAAAGGTTTTTCATTTTTGAAAAACTGAAAAAAATTTGCATTTTTGTCAATGCAAATCAACACGTCTATACCAGTATAAAATGGAGAATAATAATTTGTAGCTGCCAAGTACAGAAGTACAGCAGAGAGCTAGCAGGCTAGGGTGGGACTTGGCCCTCCAACACACTCAGTTGCTGCAGATTACTACATGAAGCTAGAAATCCAGAGTTTAAACAAGTAATTCACACTTCCTCCTTCAGTACATTATGGTGCACTGTTCCCCTAATCTGTGCACCATGCATGTGTCCCCATCCTGAATATCCTTTGCTTTCCTGCACAGCAGCAGAAAAAAAAATCACCTTCAGAAAAGTAATGACTATGAAAACCTCCTCTTTACTCATAAGAGGAATAACAGCACTTCTAGGATTGCTGCAAACAGAAGTGAAGGGAGAAACCACTGCCTTTATTTCCTTCCTTATAATGTCTGCCCTTTGATGGAAAGCAGAGAGAGCTCCTTAAAAAGGTTGAGAGTAACAAAGCTAACAGATAAAAAGGCATTTCCTTAATGTTTGGGAAAAGAAGAGATGAAACTGAGTTTAAGAGGGAAGTAAGGACCTAGATGTTAACATATACACACATGAAAACAGCTCCTGCTGATGGCCTGCAATACAAGACTGAGATGACAGTAAAACTGAAAGGAGAAAAACACAAAACATTACATTTCCACAACAGTCAAAACCTTTGCATCACAATCCAAAGGTGGTTGTCCTCCTCAAAAGCACAATTAGAACAGCTCCTTCTGCTGAGAAAGTACAGAAAGAGAATTTTAGAATTTATGCCATTGTCACATATATCGCATGACTTTCTACAGAAAAGCAACTCTCACTTTGCTGTATTGGGTTTGCATGGCAAGGCTTTGGTAGCAGGGAGTCTACAGGGGTGGATTCTGTGACAAGATGCCAGAAGCTACCCCCATGTCCAACAGAGCCAATGTCAGCCAGCTCCAGGACAGAGCCATCACTCTCCAAAGCTGAGCCCATCACCAACACTGGCAGCATCTCCATGGGAAGGTGTTTAAGAAAGGGTAAAAAACCTTACAGAAGAGCAGCTGGGAGAGAGAATTGAGAACATGTGAGAAACAACTCTGCAGACACTCATGTCAGGAAAGAAGGAGGGGCAGGAGCTGCTCCAGATTCCCCTGCAGCCCGTGGTGCAGCCGTGTCCCTGCAGCCCACTGAGATCCCTGGGGATCCAGAGATCCATCTGCAGCCCACGGAAGACTCACATCAGAACATGTGGATATGCCCTGAAGGAAGCTGTGACCTCAGGGACAGCCAACAATGTAGGTCCAAGTGGGCTCCTCCTGGGACCTGTTGCACCATGGAAAATTGCTCCACACTGGAGCAAGTTTGTTGGCAGGACTTGGGACCCCACAGAAGGGACCCACGCTGAAGCAGCTCACAAGGAACTGCAGTCCGTGGGAAGGACCCACACTGGAACAGCTCACAAAGGACTTTCTCCTGCAGAAAGGGCCCCATGCTGGAGCAGGGGAGGAATGCGAGGAGGAAAGAATAGCAGAAACAAGGCATTATAAACTGATCATAACTCCCATTCCATATTCTCCTCTGTTGCTTGGGGCAAGGACGTAGAAGAATCAGGAGCAAAGTTCAGACTGGGAATGGGGGGGAGGGGGAGATTTAAATTTGTTCTTATTTCTTATTATCCTACTCTGATCTGATTGGCAATAAATTAAATTTATTTCCGCAAGTCAAGTCTGTTTTGCCTACGATGGTAATTGCTGAGTGATATCTCCCTGTCCTTATCTTGACCCATGACCCTTTTGTTCTATTTTCTCTCCTGTGTTGTTGAAGAAGGGAGTGATAAAGCAGTTTGGCAGTCACCTGGCAGGTAGCCAAGGTTAACCCATTTAATTTACTTACTGTACACTAAGAAATTTATTTCCTTTAGCATGCAAAAGAAGTAATGTAAGCAATTTTATCACCATGTTAGTTATGTACTAAAGAATGAAGAATCAGAGACACATTTATTATGGTAAGGCAAAATCAAGATTTTTCAAGTTTCCACTCCACTTAAGTCCTTAAGAATGGTGCAAGTAACTGTCATTCAACAGCTGACAGGTGCAGTTTTAATTAATTAGGCATTGTTTTTCATTAAGGTGAGTGAGGTACTGAAACCCTATTGAGTCATAAACCTGTCATTTAACACAACTGCTAGCCTTCTTGAATCAATTCACTTGACATTCTACAGAATCACAGGAAAGGAGTGGCTGTTGTATCTAGACTGCATTCCTATTTCTGGGTATAATAAATGTCAAGGAAAAATTTGTAATGCACAATAACAAGACTTGTACACAAAGCACATGCTGCTTTCCCACAAAGCATTGATATTCAAGATTTAAAAAGTCTTTTTAAAAAAAGTCATCCAACTTCTTTCAATAAAGAACAGCTTTGCATCCTCCTGTAGAGTTTTCATAAACTCAAATTACAAAGTGAAATAATCTATTGACACAATAGACTGACCAGTCTAACAAAGCTGAATATATATATATACATATATATATATATTTAAAAATAAAATTCTCTCTTTAATCAGTTTTTATTTACCATCGAGTTTTTCTCAAATCTTAACAACTTTGTTCCATAGTTCTACTCTCTTATTATCTTGGCAGCCCTAAAACACCTCTTTTGTCTAGTCCACAACCCTGAATACACAAAAGGCTCCTCTTTGACTGCTCATGGACAGATTTGAAGACAAATTCAGTCCATCCATTCAACCAAACTCTACTTATCTAACTTCTGTTCTTGCCTCATAAATCAGTTCCTACAAGCCGTTCATCACTTTTAGAGTGCTTTCTCTGAATAGCTTTCTATTTATTAATTTTACATTTTCTAACCCAATGTGTCACATGCTCTGAACTCTGCTTCTGAATCATCACAAAGATTTTGGAAGGGTAAAATCATACGCTGCCTTGACCTTGTTAAACTATCCTAGAGCTGTTGAAACAGTTTGAGAGTATGCACGAAGGAAGAAAACTATATAGGAATAGTCAAATCACTGTCATTGAGTTGCTTTTATGTGGGAGCTGATAAGCCCCAAGGTCAGGATGACAGTGGGGCCCCCTGGGAGATCAGCCTCTGAAAGTTGCTCTAGGTTAGGGAGACAAAAAGGCTTCTTCCCAGGACCCTTTGTTCCATTACGTTAATATACCCCAGTCCTGTTTCCCTGTTTGGCCCTTTGGCCTCCTGCCCCTTTTCTCCCCTATATGCCCCAGACCTAGAATGTTCTCCCTCCCCTGAGGGAGGCCCTTGTTCCCCAGCCACTCCCTCACTATTTCCCCGTTGGCTCCCATAACCTAGCCCTGCCTGTGCACTGCCCCTGTGACCCCAAAGGATTGGTCCCTGATGCTCTCTCCGCCCCTACCTCCCCGTCTACTTAACCCTGGACTCCGCTGGGTGCTTGTCTCTGTCCCTGGAACTATCCACATGTGTGGCTGGAATAAACCTCTCTGTGGAACACCATACCAGGCAGGATGCTTCCCATCTCTTTGCCGTCGGAAGCTATCTGGTGCATGTGCATGTATTTGGTGGCTGTGGCTGAGGCCAAGTGGGCCCCAGTTGGAGACACTTTGGGAAGGTAGCAGCATCATACCCCCACCACCTGCTGCAACACTTCTAGGCATATGTAGGGCCATAAGGACTTCCTAAATAAAAGAAGACAGATGTGAATTTCTTATAAATACCATTACATAGCATACAATTTGCACTGATTCTAGGTTATACAAATCTTCTTGCTGTTTTCCAGTCGGTACTAGATTCTTGTACTTTGATAAATCCCCCATAAATGCGCTATTACTTAAAAGGAAGACACATCATCATGGATGATGGGTACAGGATATTTCCCTTGGCTTAACAACAAGACCCAGCTCAAGAGGTGCACTAGAACACATGCACACCAAATTTGCAGCAGATAAACAAGTATTTGACATCCATACTGTTTCAAAAACTGGTATTCAGACATGTATCCAAATATAAAAATTCAAAATAAATTCAAACAATCCCTAGTTCCCCCATGCAGATCCAGGAGGGGCTATGTTCCCTGAGCATGCTGTGTTCATCTTAAATAAAGGCATCCTTTAACACTTTAAATCCCAGAAGTCTCAGTCCGAGCATCCTAAGCACAGGCATATAATTAAATGGACATCCCATACTGCAGCTGATTCAGGAATCAGTGACAAAAGACAGGCACTAACACAAGGCAGATAAAAATTCAAAAGCATCTAATGTCATTCAGTCACAGGCAGCTCTTAAGACTTGGCTAGTAAATACAAAGAGCATATCTAGGCTATCATCATCCATATGCTAAAATCCATATTTGGTTCTATGTCAGAAAATTAGCGTGTTATAGTATCACATATTAAAACATCTGATTAACCATGTTCCTAATGTAGAAACAAAATATTTTAATAATAATTGAAAGATCTAATAACATGAACAGCTTGTTTCCGAGGTGACCAAAGTGAATCATATTTCTTACCAAATTTCCCTTAGGTATAGCCAGCTTATTACTACCTTGAAATTTTTTTTTTTCTTCTACTGACAGCATCTCTCAATGGCTGCTCTCTGCTGTCTTCCCTGATGGGAAAACAGTTCATATTTTTGAGTACAAATCTCACTCATTTTTATTTCTGCAGTGCTGCAATTCATCAATGCTGCTTTTAATGTGCCATTTTATCTGGTGTCCATGTAAATAAATACAGAGAGTTGATGTCTTACAACCCACCCAAAAGGCCAAGACATCTTGAAGACATAAAGGAATTGATGGTTTGACAATACCTGTTGATACAAGCTGATGTACCATATGTAGAAATATGTATTGTGGCTTGAAAGAATAGTCTCTCTCCTGCTAGACTTCTGAATTAACCATAAGCCACAGAAGACACATTTCTGAACTCAAAAGCACTTTTGGACAGATATAATTGTCTCAGTTTCAGCAGAGGTAATTGTAAGCAGTTTTGTGTCTGAAAGTAAAAAGAAGGGTAGAGAGCAAAGAAATGAAGCCTGCCATGACAAGGGGCACAGATAGCTGCAGGTCAAAGCAATGATGTTCTTTGGAAAGAGACAGTCTCTCCAGCATGCCATCTTCCATCCAGCTGGACTGGAATATCCATCCAACTAGAGATGTTAGTTCAGCATTGTACCTGAAATCACCTACAGTATTACACAGAAAAAGGCAAGCCAAGATGCACGCAGTCTGGGGTTCAATATCTCAGTTATACTACTAAATATAAAACCATCTCATTGCACTGTTAGAGAGAAAAGCTGTGCAATTCAAAGACTATTTGGTTCACTGTTATAAGCCTCCTGTTTGCTCCAAACAGCAAAGACACAGTAAAAAACAAAGGAACATAAGACAAAGTGTAGTAACAAACCCACTGGAGTCACCAGCCCCATTCCCACAATAAATAAATAAAGCCCTGACAATTTAAGTGCCATTGCAGTAATGTAACTCACATGAGCAGAACCCTCCCAGATTTAACAGTGTGCCTAGACTGCAACACGTCGTGACCAGCTGAATCCGAACTTGGCTGGGATGTTCTGTCCAGCCTGAAAGGAGAGGAGGAGCATGGTCGTGTCTGCTCTTTCCCCTTTCTCACCTCATCAGCCACATCCTTATTCATTCAGCACTGAACAGCACTGGGCCCATGACGGCAGGAGGCTGTAGACCATTGGATTGGATTCCTTTGGAAACCACCATGAATAGCCCAACTCAACGTGGTGTCTCAGAAAACTGTGGAGAAAATTAGGCTAAATCCTTCTAAATTTGAGAGAGAGAAAATGCAACCTACACATAGAATCAGAGTTGCGTCAGAAATCAGTCTGTAAGTCTTCCCTGATGCGTGACAAGAGCCTAGACTATCACCATGGACTGTAAAAGCACTTTTGAACATCAGCCTGTGCCTGCCCGTGTCTCAACCCTGGAGCTCAAAGAGATACCCCTACTTGCAATGTCTCAGAGGAAGTGACTGCTTCTGAAAGCACATCAACAAATGGTTTTTACATTGTAAAACTATTCCAACATGCAATGACCTCCTTTCGTAAAGTGTATTTACCTCAGTCTTCAGATGACATTTTCACTACCAGCCTCTGAAAGAAAAAATGTGCTCATTTATAGAAAAAGAGGGAGGTCAAGACTAAAAGATTCAACATTGTCCAGTCCTTCACGCTCACTCACTGCCATTATTGCTTTTCCTCAGTGGCAAAGACAGATGGGGGAATTTCTCTCTTCACAGTTGGCAAGTTCACAAATTCTTACGCTGGCAGTCATTTGTGTTTAGAATACAGACTTACTCTTGGATCTTAATCTTCCTAAGTAAATGCCACTATACACATATGACAGTGGTCAGGGAGCAGCAATATCCTGCTTTTTTTCTCCACCTGTATATTTCCATAGCTTTTCTCCAGAGGTTGTAAAGTTCACAGTCTACTGTAGTATGTGGTACTACAGCTGTGGCAAGAAAGTGTGAAAAGATCATTATACTACACTAATTTCTTCTTACTTGTTAGTTATGCCATAAGTACCCATAAAAAAAAAAGAAGATAAAATATACTTGTAGAGGATAAATACAGGCACAAGGAAAAAATATTTATTCCCTACCAAGCTGATATCCCCAGTTTGTACTGTTAGGAACAGTGAGACTGTCGGTCATTTTCAGCCTTCTAAATATTTTAGAGAACTTTCCAAAGACTACAGATACAACTTGGGAGTTTCTCCCTAAGGAATGAAAGCAGACAAATTTGGTACAAGAAAAGCGGGAGATGGGGAATGCAGAACAGGCAGCTCTTCAGGAACAGAGAGTTCACTGAACCTGACTTGCTCACAAATCAAAAAAAGCAAGTAAGTCCAGTACTAGAAATCATTTATTGGGTTTTTGGAAGGTATTTAGCAGATATTGATTACTTGTTTTTATTTTAAATAAATAGATGGCATGACAAAGATACAGTTTTGACTTACACCAGAAAGTATTCATTAATTCAGAACAAATTAAGAAAGTAGAGCTGAGTTAATACAAATAAAATAATTTTTGAAGAGTGTGATATTTCTGAAGTAACACCTTTCAGCCTTGCAATGGAACAAGTGCCACACACAGAGGACAACATGGAAAGGTTTGAAAGTGGATCTCTCCCACCAGGAGACCATCCCAACCAGATGTTGATAAATAGAGGCAGCATCAAAAGGTCTTCCTGTTTGAGGGGTTGCATTTCCTCTTGGAAACTTGTCCCACTTCTGTGTATTTCCCAACATCTTAATACTTGTTAATTACTCTATAAACAGCTGAAACACTGGCTACTGCTTCTGTACAAATCTAAGAACCTGAGATACATTTTCCAACACCTTTTTCAGAGATACTAATTTCTATGCAAATATGTGAAGCCACAACAGGCTTTATACAAGTAAACAAACACAATTCAAATTCTAAAAATAAAGTTTATAACCACCACTACTAGAAGTTGGAGGTTGGCCTTCTCATGACACCAAACCAAACACCTTTCAGAAGCACACATTATTCAGATGACCTTTTAGTTATTATTCCTCTCCCAAGAGCAGATTTTTTTGAGCCCACAGACTCACCCAACATTCTAGTCTCTCTGATCCCTCCAACCTGCATCACATTGCTTGCAACATCGGTGAGTTTTTACTCAATTTGATGATACTTTCTCTTACAGACAAGCTCTTGTGAATATTGAATCATCCCTTTCTTCCCTTCAACCTGAGCCCATCTGCACAGGAATCTTGCCCCTATATTCTTCTCTTTCTTGTCCAATCTATAGTTAAGAGCATTGCTTAAAAATGTAAGATATTCTCTAATGCTTAAACTGTGACTGTTTAAATTCCCTTGAGTAGGCCAAATGTGGGGCACTTGGGCAATTTCTATGATCAGGTATTTCTCTAGAGCTTTTACTTTATGGTGTATTTCATTTCGGAGTATGTTTTAAGATGTACAGTTTGTCACTAACTCTGTCTTCAAAACAGGACTTACACAGAACAACTGTGGCAAGCTTACACACAAAAACCTTTGTACAAATGCTTGTATGATCCACAATCTCAGTCAGAAAAATCAGAATTCATAAGGAAAACTTTAAAAAAATATAGGTAGAAGGTGTCTTGAATGAAAAAATATGTGTTGGGCCACCAATATGGAATGCCTGGCCCATGAGAAACAGAGCTGTCCTGGTTCTGGGAATGGGTGCTCATAGGTAGGGAATTAACTTAAAAGGTTAGTGAGAACCAATGGGTTTTTTTCTTTTTGCCATACTTGTGTGGCAGCAATTTACAACTGATTTTCAAACTGTGACTTCAGTGGGGTTTGGCATGTTTTACAATGGGAAACAAAAAAAATTATGCAGCATAGGCACAGAATTGTTACACCCTGGCTAGCCATGGCCTTCCACGGAAAAAACAGAATTGTAACAAGTCAAATAATTTGATTGTGGATACAATAATTACATGGAAAGATGCCATTATACCTATTTTTTCTGCTTTAGCAGCGCATCAAATCGGTCTGTATATAATTTCTCCTCACTTATCTAATTTTTTATGATGTGTTTCAGCACTAAAAAGCATGCCCACTATATATATAAAGTTTCCCTTTAGAACTACAGGTGGTTCAACCAAAGAGGTTCTTCTGCACATCTAAAATTTAAAAACTTGTAATCTCTTTACTAAAAATTATTTTAAAGTTAATTAAGGTGCAATAAAACTTGATTAACTACAGTTATAAATCCAAAACTAAAATGAAGACAGTTCTAAATCAAATAAAATGCCTTATTAAAAATTATAACATCAGACAACCATCAGTCTCCAGAAATAAAGAGTAGAAACCAGAAAGTAATATAATGTATATGAAGCCTGGAGTAATTAATCCTGTCATCACATCCTATTGACTGGGAGTAAATCAAAAGACAAGAACAGACTGAAAACCTCACCTTTTTTTATAATAATTTTTTTAATGGCAGTTTGCAATTTTTTAACCCAGGATATGAAGTCTTCAGACTTGTTCTTTGCCTCCAATGATAGCTGAGCCTCACTGGAGACAACATCAGGGTGAAGAATTTAAAAGCAGCAATGACCCTATAGAAAATCTGGTTAAATTAAAAAATTAATCAAATGATTGTGACCAACTCATCTTTTGACAAGCTGATACATAACAATATATATAAAAAATAAGCCTACAAAGAAGGTCTGGGATTCAACAGAGCCAACTGAGTGCATAAGACAATTAACACAACTGATAGGCCTGCATTGAGCTCAAGAATATAGAGAGGTAACTTTAACAAAAGGCTGAAACTACTTGGAATGAAATTTTAAAAAGGACAGCAAGGATAAAAAGCACTTCAAATAAGACATCAGGAGTAAGTAAAAAACTTACAAGGATGGAAAAAAGAGAGATTGATTAACAAGGTAAGGTATGTGTCCTAAATTATCCACACAGTAAAAACAGTACCTCAACTCAATCTTTCAAAAGAAAACAGACTGAAAAGTGAAAGGCTCATTTCACCTAAGCAGAAGAGAAGGATTAAAATACAAAGAACTAGTTAAGGACTCTTATTCTCATATAGATTCAATGAAAAGTTAACTGTGTACACCCAAACCTGGAAAAATGTTACATTTTCTCAGAAGAATAATGCCACAAGGGCAAGAACATTTACAGCATACAGAAAGAGTCAGAAGATAAAAATACAAATTCACTGGCAAATTTTTAAATGAAATTTATAAACTAATGGGAACCGGAGTTTTCCCAATACACCAGTTACTTTCATAAACCTTTACTCAAAAACTTTGTTCTTTGGGCATCCCTGATCATCAATGCTAAAGCAAAAATAACACTGGGGAATACTAAATACAGATAACACTCCAAGGAAGGAGAAGGGATGAACACATATTCTTGTGATTTTGACACTGACTACAGCAGACTTTGGAAGAGGCAGTAATCGAGGGCATGGAGGTAGGCTTGAAGTAGCATAAAAAGAAATATATTCTCATTACTAATAGATCACCTGAGAGACATGATGAGTTTCTTAGTAAGACAGATGGCTACTTAGACAAGGGCAATATAGTGCAACTAATACATCTATGTTTGAATTAAGCATCTGGCAGTGTTCTCTAAGAAATCTTTATTTAAAAGGCAGACAATGAGGACAGCAATGTAAGAATACATCATAATATAGATAGAAAGCTGTCTATGAGAGCCACAGCAAGATTGTTGTAAAAAAGCAGTTCTGAAGATGAAGAAAGATTATTAAGTATTTCTTAGGAACTAGTCTTGGGATGGATCCTGCTTAATACAATTAATTAGCACCCTTGATCCAAGGACTAGATTATGAAATGCAAAGATGGTATGATTATGAGCACAGAAGAGGACAAGATCATCACACAGAGAGAATGAGATGACCTTGTGAGCTGGAAAACTGAATGGGATGAAGTTTAAAAGCAAAAAGTACATCATGACAAGACAAACTAAGGATTTCTCCTTTAAACTAGAGATTCATCAGATTTAAGAAATGGAGGAGAAGAAAGCTGGCAGATAGAATGATTAAGAGGTACCTATTTGTTATTTACCAGCTAAAGGTAAAAAGGTCTAATGAATTTTTGGGAATATCAGACATTTTTAGTCAACTCAGATGACTACTTGGATCTCACATGAAATACTGTGGTGATTCCTGATCACCTATTTTCAAAGCAAAACTGTTAAGTATGCCCAGAAAAGGGCTTCTAATGGGATTACAAGAACGGGAAAATAACTTCATGACAAGAAGCAAGGAAACCTTGATCCTTCCAGCCTAGTCAAGCAAAAACTGAGAATATATTTAAGTATATTTGATTACTGTTTTACATAACCTTGCTATGCTTCTTCTCATGGCTAGCTCTAAATATGGACAGCACACAAAGGTATCCAAAGGCCATGTGGAAGCTGGGTGCGACTCATCAGGGAGAGAATGCCAGGACAAGACCCAGCAGTGCCTGACAACCTCAGAATGTGACCTGATGGCACACTCAGAATCCAGCTTTGACTCTAGAGCCCAGGTGTCTTTTGAACAGACTGTGTGTGACGCTGCCTCCAGCAAGGCAGGAGAGAGCACCAGCTAAGCAAACAACAAACAATCCTTCACATATATGGTAACAATAAGCCTCTCACAGCAGCTCAGGAGTTACTGAGCACAAACTGGGAACCCATTCTGTGATTTTTAGTGATATACATTCCTGCAAGCAACAGTTTGGATTATGTGATGTAACAGAACCCTTTCACACAGAAACACATCCCCCTTGGCACTTCATACAAGGTTTGTCTCAGTAACCTGTTCAGCCATCAAGTGTCACCTTTTTGGCTAATGGTTTATATCAAAGGAAAGAACACACCTCATAATGTACATAACCAACTGTGTAATGCTGCTCAGCAGGGAAATATCCCTCCTGTAACGCTGCAGTGATTACCTTATGCCTTGAAGCATGAGAGCTGATGATCTTTATCTTACCTTTCATAACTACAAATGCTACTATTGGTCATAAAATTATCCAAGCACTTCAAAAATTCAGCCACAATATTTGATTTGATGACCCTCTGCACTGGGGACTAGCACAACCTCACTAGGTGTTCAATGTCTGGCAAGTCATTTGTTTTAAAGTACACCTTTATTTTCATATTGCAGAACAGGATTAGAATAACCTTCTGAATAAGTTTCACTACAGCCTTCATAAAAAAAAAAAATTGTGAGTAGCTAAAGCAAACCTTGCTGAAGGGCTTGACTGAGACTTTTCCTTATGCTATATGTCATAATAAATCCTCTCATGAAATAGATGCCAACACCTTCCCACCCAGAGCAGGTGGACTTGAAATGTGGAGGATGTGCAGAGACAATAGCTTCTCTGGCTTTCCACAGGAGCCAGCGCAACCCTCACAATTTGCTGCAAGCGTGTCAGCACTTCCCTGCTGCTTGCAAAACCCTGCAACACGGGAACAAGGTCTCAGGGGGAGACAGAGGTCCCCGGGCCACAGCATCTCTTGTGATAATCCTGAGCTATTCAGTTTAAGCAGCACTTCTCATTCAGACAAGTGCCAAAAGGTACAGTTTAGCCTTAAGTCCTTTCATTTATATTCCATTATCTTGGATGTTTAGGTGTGAAGAATACCAATATCTTCATTGTCAAAAGACATCCTCACATCTTTTCCTTTGCTTATTAAGACACAGCCCTACCCAACACTCTTGTCTGAAGAAACCTCTTTTAAAACAAAACAAAACAAACAAACCCTCAACTCTCTCTGGGCTGCTCAGAAGATATAAAGAAAAAAAAAAAAAACAGAATCAGTTATTAAACAGCAAGTAGCTCACTTGTCCTCCTACCCACCCTCTCTCCACAGACAAGCACTCAGGCACACAGGCTGTTCTGTTTTACATCCAAGAACCTGACAAGGAAAAAAGGACAGATTCCAGACAGAATTAAAGCAGGTATTCTCAACAAGCAAAGCACATTGTTGAAATTCATTTCTGAGTAAAATTATGTAAGCAAAGCCAGCTAAGCTCAATCACACTTGCATATCAGTTACCAAAATAGCTTCTATAAGGAGGGTAAAGAAGATAGGAGGTTTATTTTTTGTATTTTTTATTTTTAAAAAAACTACACTAGCTCAAAAATTTATTTTTTCAAAAGTAAAGACATTTCAGGGGACAGAAACAGATATTTCATCCCAAAAATCAATCCATTCTATGTAGAGAATTCTACAAAATGAGCATCTGGCAAAGAGATCAAAAAGATACCATTTCTTTGCCAGTAGTAACATATTTAAGAGGTTGCTTGCTAGCAAACTGCCATGGCAACCACAGCAGCACCTGGGGTACAGTGTTCTCCTGAGAAACAACACGCCTTCCCTTGGGAAACAAAATCATTTTGCAAGGGTGCAACAGAAAAGTAATTTTTAAACTAGATAAGTAGCTCCAGTGACTGAACTCCAAAATCAGGCCTCCATTAACTCTATTTCTTTACCCAAAAACATCTATATTAAACCCAGCTCTAAATATAACACAGCAAAACACACACTTTAAACCTATACCAGTCATTCTCCACTTCTGTATCTAACTTCATTTAGAATGGCACAATTGAGGGACAACCCAATGCTTTTTGGGAAGAAGTCAGTGATATTGAATGTCGTTTCAGTGTCAAAAGCAGAGTAAAAATGGGTCACAATGAAATGGTCAAGCCTCTCTTCCAGCCAAGACACTGAGTCCCCCACTCCCTAAAAAACAGCCAGGTGTGGGCATGTGCCTCCCTTCCTAGCTGCAAATGTAGCTTAAATTGAGAAATACAAGCTAGACTTCTTTCTGCAATTTAGAAATTTTATACCCAGAAATAGCCTAATCCAATCTAATTACCAAGGGACAGCGGAAAGAAAAGAAAAAGGAAAATATCAGCTATAGATCTCTCTGCATGTAAGAACATTTTTAGGCTATGAAAAAATAAAAACACTGGAATGAGAGCTTTTGATGTCAAATTGACCAATAGTGCACTTGCCTTAGCTCAGCTCTTTTCTACAGAAGACTGCACATAGTGATTAAGTCAACTTTTGAGAAAAAAGCAATTCTAAACTCATGTTATTCTGAAAAATAATTTTATATAATGCATTATTTTTGAGTGCACCCTATCTCAACAACCATTTTTAGAAGACTTACATTATTGTATTGTTATATACCACCAGTAGCAAGGGAGGAGGGGAGAGGGTTGAAACACATCACTCTAAGAAAGCTTCCCTTCCCTTGCTTTTCTGGCTTTCCTTCTGTTCTCCATTTTCAAGGCTACGGTAGAAAAAAAATTACACAGATCATCTCAACCAACAAAAGGGAAAATAGTGAAGATAAGTAATACTGCTGACAATGGCAGACACCAATTACCTTCTTTTTCTGATATCAAAAAAGCTTCCAGTGCTTTTAACTTGCAATTTATGAATGTCATCGACTGACATTCAACTTTTGTGTTTCCAGCAGACTCACATATTGTCATGCTAACACTTTATTAAGCTTTTTTTCTTTTCTCCCCTCTTTCACCTAAACTTTAAAACCTTGCCTGGAATCACTTATGCCCTTAGTAACAAAGACAAACCGGGACCCAAAAGATGAAACATTACTAGCAATCTCCACCTTCCACCTCATTTTAGATGAAGTTATTGCTGGTTTGTGTTGAAAAGGTAAAACAACAATTTCCCTAGCATACGCTCAGGAACAGCTTTCACTTATAATGGTTAAAATATTTCTTTTTTTCTTCCCTTGGCCTTCAATTTCATTTAAAATCACAGTTTTACATTCTATTAGACTCTTGCTATTGACAGGTACCATAGATAAAAGAAGATTAATATATTCAACTGATGTGTTTACTGATTCTCTTACTAGTGTCAAAAACCTACAATTAAATATTTTCCTTCAACCATATTACAGTATGCAAATCTTGAATCAAGCAGTAATCATTTAATTTATAAATGGAAAAAGCTTAATCCACACAAGATGGTGAACACTGAAAAAAACATTTATATTAATTGCTTTTTATGTAGTCAGAATAAACATTATTTTTCTCTTATGTAGTCCAACTTCTGCTTAACTTGCAAGTGTACTCTCTGTCTCACACATTACTAAATGTGTCTGACATCTAAAAGAAAAAGCACTTGCTTGTATAGAAGATGTAAACATATTTTATTAACATTCCTTTAACAATGCAGTGATGGGAAGCTCCAAATGCAAACCAACTGCCCTAAGATCGACGGCAATGACCAACAGCCCAGACCAGTCAGGCTTCGACAGAGAGAAGGATTTTGAATCATCTTCACCAATATGTGCAATCAATTTGCTTTAATTCCTTTTTGATACAATACCTTACATTCCAAACTGCCCCCAGGTGTGAACTTGTTTAATTTAAAATGTTAAAATGCTGGTGACAAATACAACATAGTTCAACAATGAAGGAAAGAGCACAAGGGAAGTAAATTAAGCTTCTTCACAGAATGAAAATGGCCTCAGTTTTCTCTGCATCACTATTAAAGGAGGTATTATAGTAAGAGCTCCAGCAGCCAGTAGGAGTTGCAAGCCATTTAGAGTTTCATGTACAAAGGATTTTTCTAATGGCAGAAGCTCAGGAAGTCATGATCCCACAAAGCCTAAAATTTTGATGGTAATATCTTCATTCAATCGAAATAGCTTCAAAGTGTTCAGCTGTCACCAAGTGCAAAGGTACAGACTGGTGAAGCACTTCATGTTTCCAACTTGAAGCACCTCAGTACTTCCAGCTAACTCAGTGGGACTGCTCACAAGACTAAAAGCAGAACTGAGGCTGCTTCTCTGGCTAAATTGGGACACAGGACTCAGGCACTGAAGCAATGACTCGGTTACATCGGCAGAGCATCCTCCTTCCGAACATCCAAAGGATGCAGTGATCAGCAGGAGCATTGACACAGCCATGGACAGTCAGTACAAAGTATACTTTGGGTTGAGAATGAACAGTATTGGGAAGCCTTAGCACAGTAGTTATTTTGTTCATTGTGGGAGGAGGGAGCTTTCAGCCCTTTTTCATTTGTCAATGAATACCTCAGAGTTATTTCAAGATACTAACAGGTCACCTAACAATCTAAGGATATTTTGTGATATACACTGTGTTCTAAAAGAATTTCTGGGCTGTGTATGAAGCATGTATATGTTCTACTAATCAAATTTAATATTATTAAGCACCATTTCTACAGTGTTTGTCCTGACTCTGGTATTACTCAGCTTTTACCTGAATGATGAAAGAAACAGTATACAGACAAACTTCGTTAACAGTGCTAATGTGGCAGGAACTACAAAAATGTTGGTGGACGACAGAATTTGAAGGTGTCCAGACAAACTGGAGACATGATTTTTTGAAAATAGAATGCAATTTGAAAAGGGCAAGGTTATGCACCTACACAGACATAATAAACTGCACTGATACTGGGTGGGAGCACAAATGAAATTGATAAATCACCTGCTTTTCCAGGAAACAGCTAACAAAACAAAACCAAAAAAAACCCCACATCAAACATAAGGGTTAAAAAGCACTATTTCATGCTGCTTTGCAGCAGCCTTTTATGCATTTGAAGATCGTTACAGTGTGTCCTCCTCCTCAATAGCCTAACACCACCAGCTCTGTCAATGAAGATTATGTTAGCTCAACATCTGCTTATTCCTTGGACTATTTCCAGCAATTCCAAATCTGTCCAGATCTGAAGGAAATGCTTTAAGTGATGTGTTGCAATGCAGAGGGAGGCAAAAAATTTATTGTTTTGTACTTCTTTCACAATGGAGCTTGCCTAATTTTGAAACAATATTATAGTGACACACTGGACCCTCAGATATAACAATGACTCTCCAGAACACACTTTTTTTCTTTTTTGAACTATCCTATTAAATTAGGATTGAGATTGCATCATAGATTAGGTATTACAAAAGGTCTTCTCGTGATAAAAGCAGCAAAGCACTGGAATAGCTTTGCACATGGAAGTTATAGAGTTTCCATCTCTAGGGGGTTTTTAAGACAATGTTAGGCAAGTAAGTATCTGTCAGGAATCATTTTGTTAAGCTAATCCATTGCTGAGCAAGCAAAATGTACTATACTGATCTCTCAGATCAGTTTTCTACCTTTCAGCACTGGCTTTTCCCATAAAGGCATTTTTTAGAGATACAAAAATATGGGAAGGAAATGACAAGTGAAACAGGTTAGTATTATTTCTCATTTGTCACAGCTACATGGCTGTGCCAGTGCACCTGAGAATTCCAATCCTAAACAGGGAAGAATCATACTCACAACCAGCTCCTGAAATCTTGTACATCGCATGAAAATTTGACCTGAACATACTAAAGGAAAAGCAAATGGGGAAGCAACAGCACTGACCTGAAAAGGCAGAGCTTTCATATAACATTACATACTCACTAAGACTTTTTTTCCTGTCACACAAAATCCTCTCTTTAAATTCTCCTTGAAGAAGATCCACAAAAGGTCTTTTGAGGTAATAACTGAAAAAAATCGTGGGTAACTGTGTTCAGTTCCTCAGGACCTGACTTCAGTGTCTCAGGACCTGACTTCAACACTGAGAGATATGTGATGTGTGCGTGGAACATCTACAGGCATCTCCACAAAGCTCGGATCTCGTAACGGAGGTGAGGCCACACAAGTAGTGGAGTGTTTGCTGATTTGTGAGAACTGGTACAAAATCTTAGGTACTAGTGATGGTTCTGCTTAGACATTGGGTAAAACACAATATAGACAAGAACTCCAGGCTGCAAAATTGTTCCCACTACTCTATTTCATATGATCCACAAAAAAACCTGGAAGGACTTCTAAAAGACCTTGGATCTCTGTAGGTAGTAACAAATAGCACTTATAAATCCATCTCTTGAAACTTGCCAATAAGAAAAGAGCATTGTATTCTCAAAAGGAATAAAAGAATTCCGATAACCAAGCTTACAAACTCTCTGAGCCAAACAATCCTCAATTTTACTTCTGGAATCTTTTTTAGGTTAGGATATCAAGTCAGTAAATGAAGCATGAGACATAAACCAGCTGAATATTATAGATGCCTGATGAAATAAAATTTTTTCTTTCTAGCATGACACCAAATTCCAGTATCTTCTATTTCAACATAATGTTTCTACTTTGTTTTGTTTGCTGGTTCTGGTATCACCAACCAGAATACTCATCTACCCACCACCATACCATCAATGCAGGTAATTAAAATAGTGGCTTTTCAGATGAGTAATTCCAGGACAGGCATAGATACAAATTTCTAGTTTTCTGTCACTGGTTTTAACACGTTTTTTCTCACTGGGACTTCTTATGAGCTGTATGTACAAAGACTGAGGACAATAGTGAATTATAGCACAGGGCATTTCCTTAATGTTTGCACTAAGAAAGCAAGTGCACTTTTTTATTATTTCATATTACCATCTTCTTTCATTAATATGAGAAAAGATTACAAGTTACAAGGATCTCAAGGATGTTACGACAGGCCTCAGAAGTAGTAAACACATGAACAACCTTTCAGTTGGTCACTATCTAAGTCTTTCATGACTCAAATACAAACTGGAGGTCTCCTACCTGTCCTTAAAATGAATCCAAATGTTACATAAAATTCTACAAGAAATTATGCTGTAACTTTGAGAATGTCAGGATCTCACATCATCCATCTAATTTAAGATCTTAAATTAGGACTAGTCTCAAGCTGCATTCATCTCTTACATGGAGGAAATAAGTTTGTGCATCAGCTCATAAAATAAACACAAATATAAATCACATCTATTGAATTTATTGACAGGTACATTTAGAAATCTTACTGCTCGATTGGGTAACCTGTCCAGACAATCTCATACCTCAGCAAAGGCTTGCCTCACTTCATCTTTGTTCCCTCACCTTTAAGGATATGGACACTTACTTTCCTAGGCTAGTACTTGTTCTTTCTTCTGAGCTGGGCAAGAGTGACACACTGTGCTATCTTTAAATAATCATTGAAAGTTTACACCCTGAGGTGTTAAGGAGGAGAACTCATCTCATATGCACAAACCTTTTCCAAAAATTAAAATTTAGTCAACGTAGTGGTAGACATAAAAGCTTGGGTCTGAACAGTTATTTTAGAGGGCACGACTTCCACATAATTATTACAGCTGCCTAAAATATACAGGTGTCTGGTTCCCCGACCAAGGCCTATAACCCTGAGGTAGATGCCAAGGGTCCATGTATAAGAGCAGGGCAATCCACAGCATGGTGTTCACATCAGTGAGCCTGCTGAGCAGAAACCTGCCCATGTTGGCTGGCAAAAAAATGCAGAGCAAGAGTTTAGCTCAAATCCCATCTTTCCTCCAGGCTTAGAGGTCTCATGACTCCATTTGACAGGAAGACACTTACCTCCACCTCACATTTTCCTGAGAACACAGGAACAAAGGGCCAAAGCATGTAGGCTCCTAATTCCTGCTTAAGCCCTTAAAACACCCACTAAAGTCATGACAATCTAAGGATTTAAAATGGAGATTAAGAGCTGAAGCATCTTTAGGGACTGATCCTCTCTCTCAAAAGGCAACAGCCTTCTATCTTTTTTTTTTTGCTGGTTCCACTAGACAGCAGAGAAAGAAACAGCTTCTTTCCTTTGTGCAACAGCCCAACCATTAAATGTGTTCTGACACACTGAGCACCCAGATCAGTTCTCCATTTTAGAGGATTCACACTGCCATTTCCCTGGCCACCATCCCAACAATCAGAGCAAACTCATCTGCAGGTGAAGTATGAAGCATCTTAAGTTTGCTCACAAAAGGGATTCATCAGGAGGAGATAGTGAGATTTCCCTTGCAAGGCCAATGGTCAAGACACCAGCCACGGCAAGCAGAGAAGAACTGACAGCTGGTCTCTAACAAGATTACTGTATATTTTCTTTACACTGTGCTTGCACAGTGCTTGGTGCACTTTTGTACACAAGAAAAACTTTACTGTTTTCTCCTCTTCATATAGCATATTCTTACTCAACCACACTGCAACTTTTACAAGATATAAAAGGTTTGGTCCTAAAGGAGCTGTGAGCTCTTTCATCCCCTTGAGAAACAAAAACAGAGACTGCTTAGATGAGGAACCTAAAAACACTTTTGCAGAAGTTCGTTTTGTTTTTAAAAAATCCAGACCCATATGTTTCAAAACACTGGAATAACACACTGATGATGAGGGGAAGAAACATAAAACATAACTGAGAATTTCTTAATTCCAACTGCCCCACCAGGAAGCTGCCATTAGACATGTCCTCTTATGATTTCAATAAGTTTCTTTTTATATAATGCATTCCCACTTAAAAAAAAAACAAACATTTGCTGACCTCAAAAGCAGTCTGTCTTGACTTTTAAGTTCAAGCCAACATTCAGTGACCCAGGCTGTCACCTGAGATGCGAAGATTACTGTCATTTGAAGTGCCGTAATAAATCTCAGGTAACTTGATTCAGGTCTGCCTTACTGACTTATAAGAGTCATGCTCATGGAGAGTTTGCTTCATTTTTTGTCACTGCTTAATGTCTCCAGTGGCCAATTATACCCTTAAGCATAGTTTTCTTCTGTGAAAACATATAATCTATTTCATCTACTTTGCCAACAGTAGAGATGGGATTTTTATCTGTTGGTTGTGAGCATTGCTCCTGTCCCTATGGCAATGGACAAGTCTCTGGATCATTACTGCTTTGTGAGGTTGACTCCTCATGCCCTGGGAGATGCATTCTTGGGATCCAGCATGCAGGGAACTAGGGCAACCCAAGAATGCTGCACCCCAGCAATCAGCTGCTGCTTTTGTGGGCCCACACTTGAGCTCTCCTTCCACTGCAAGTGGAATTTAAGGAGCCCAGAGGGAGACTAGGAAGCCTTTTCAGGAACTTTGAACAACAAGACATTAGAAAAATAATGTCAATGCACAGATAACGGGGAAAAAATTATAAAAGGCTTGGTAAAGTATTCATACTCTGTTTAAACCACTTGTAAATACCTCTTCACCTCTCACACCACACCCACCCAGAGGCAGCAAGGCAAGCACAGTCGAAATCTGCGTATTTAACTATTCACTTCTAGTTCTAGTCCCAGTAACTAAAACTGCTGGTCTAAGCTTCAAAGAAAACATATGCTGATCACAGGATGCAGCAAAATGCTCAGAAATCTCAGCAAAAATCAAGAAGCCTATTGAAAAAGTAAAAAAGTGATGGAGAATCTACACAGCTAACCTCTCCAAACAAGTAACATGAATCAATCCCACACTGAGAGCCTGGAGTTTGCATTAAATGTGATGAGACATTTAGAAAAATACAGGATTGGCACCTCTTGAAAGGAAAGATACTGTTTACAGTAAATGAGAATTTTGTAAACTAAGCACGAGTAACCAGGCTTTGCTCAAATAATGCAGCCTCTTAGTACAACAAAACACCAGAAAGGAACAAACAAAAAAATCCAAGTATGTCCTGTATCAGTACATTCGACGCAGTTCAAGTGCTCTTCTTGCCTCCTCAATGCACAGTTCAGCTAATGCTGTTTTGATAGCATTCCTACTGTATGATTTCCATGGAAAAAATTAATTACTTCTATCTGTCAGGCATCATAAGCCCCACTGCACTAAAATGAGGTTTTGTTTGTTTGTTCCTCTGATGTTTTAATTATTGTAACATGATTACAACACACTAAAGAACAGCCTAAAGGTACAGATGTAGCTAACATCTAAAATACACTCATGTATAAATATGTATGAGCAGACACACAGCTACGGACTATGCTTCTTTCCATAAACAAGCGACTCACATAATCAAAGCTTAGAACACTTTTGTGGTACCTTCACATTATTAACATTCTCCAAAATTGCTCCTAATCACAACAAAGCGGCTTCCAGGTAAAAAATAAACATCACTCATTCTTTTATGGGGGTAAAAAGGTGATGAGGGAAACATAGGAAACTTGGTGAGAGATACTTGTAGTCATTAAATGGAAATGCACAACACAAGCTGTGAGAACAATGACTGATCATACCCCGTCATTTATCCTCATCCTTACATCTCACTATTCACACGTCATTCAAGACAACATCCATGGTTAAGTATTAAACACAGACTCATTTAAGCAGGGAAAGAAAGACCTTTAAGATCACCAAGTCCAACTGCTGTCTTAGACAAGCAATACATAGTGAAACAGTAACCTCCAGCTCACAAGCTCTTGCCTTCTGTCTATGCATATGTGGATTTAGAAATGGGGGGGGGAGAGAAGGTTGATCAGCTATTTAAAGGACTCTAAACTCTCCATCTTTTCCACTTCAGAAAAAATCTTCGTACTCAAATATGAATAGATCAATTATCAAAATGGGTAATATTATAAAGTTGCAATTTAAAGATGGAGAGTGTCAAAAAGAAGTAATGCCTCATCTTATTCTGCAAGGAACAGGTCTGATTTCCAAGAGTTATGACCACTAAAAAATCCTGTCCAAAAATATAATACAGTAATGAAGAGATCTACCTACTACAGTAGAGTTAGACTAGATCCAAAGTTATTTTACTACTTGTATTATTATTCCCACTGATGTTGGGGTGTCATGTGGTATTACACAAGACTGTCAAGCCATAATCTATGGAGGAGGCTTTTTGGGAAAGGAGCAGGAAGAATTCCTGTCAACACAAGAGAGTGGTGAAAATACCTGGAGTTCTGCCTACTGGATAGATGATGAACCAACCTCCATTTACATGTCAGGTTTAGTGAAAACAGAGTATTTAAGTTGAAAGCAATGTAATTTCAAACAAAATTCCTCCCTGCCCTCAAGTAGGAATATCAAAGAAAGATGTCTGATGCTGCTGCATTTACAACATACTAACTCAGTTTACCCCTGTAGCCCCAAACAGTTTACCTGATGATAGTCTTTCTCTCTACAGGACAAAACACCTCCTACTGCAATATACGTATTTTTCAAGAAATGACAGTGCCAGCTTTTATGCTACTTGTAGATACTTATTTTTGTGTCACAACGAAATAATTTCATTATAATCTCTTTAAATAATATTCTTTTCCAAGACTGAAACCAAGACATTGTACCAATCAACCAAAATTTTTTCCCCAAACCTTTTTTTTTCCAACTAATTTATTTGAATAGAGAATAGGCAGCTCACGTTCCCTGTATCCTTAAACCAGAATGAGGGTAAAAGGTCCCTCTCCCAACTCTCCAGTCTCAAAAGGACCATTTCAGTCTCCTTTTTCCTTTGAAGGATAGGGTAATCACCTGTAAGAGGAACTCATACAAACTGAAATAATGAAAATAATTTACTACAAAACTGGTTGGTTTTCCATCAAGATTTCCGAGTTTCTTGTAATTTCTAATTTTGGCATTTTCTGGCTGTCTCAGATTTTCTAAGCTTCACTAGTTCTTGAGAATTCTATATACCTCCAGATTTCACTGGGGTCAGAGTAAGGCTGTGAAGAAAATAAGGGAGAATTTACCTGGTTTAGTAATAATATTGAAGGAAGAGTTCTCAAACCAGTCAGTTCAGAATTAATTAAAAGACAGGAGAAACTAACGAGGAATGATTTATATTCAAAGGGGATTACGGCTAACACTAAAATGTTTACAAAATCAATGGGAACTTAGCACAAAACAGATATAGCTCAGGGGAATACACATTGATTAGATTCCTGTGTCCAAGATGCAGTCCTCTTTTCCATGTTCCTCATTAATTCATTTCAAGATTTATGTGAATTGCAAAATAGATGTAACTGAGCTCCAGTTGTTTATATTGTGTTAAATAAGGAAAAAAATTCTATTCCTCTGAAACTAAAATTCATTTGTTTCCAAATGTTTAATGAGAGAGGATGGTTCAGCCCACCTCCAAATTCATCATCTACTGCACATTATTGAATATCCAATAATGCCAATACTAACCAAGAAATGACTGGCACAATCTGTTAGCTATCAGACTGAGCTGACAATTTCCTGGTGTACCCAAAACGCAAAGCTAGATACTCCTGACAATCAAAACAGTATTTGGTAAAAGCTCTATAACTTCATAACATTAAATGTTCTGTAGCCTTTTATATAAAATTAGCACAGTTGTAATTGCTAACAAGGACGTTGGTGCACTGCAGCTCCAGTGTTGTCAAGCATCAGCTGCCCCGCCAACCACAAGGCAGGTCATAGTTTTAGCCGAATTTGGTATTATTGTTTGTACAGAAAAATCAACAGATGAAAACCACACACAGTGACAGTGTCAGACTCTGAACTGATTCGCATAGAAAAGAGCAACTGGAAATTGTGCCTTACATTCTTCCACAAACTGGAAGTACTTCAGATTGCCACTGACCTTTTCACAACAGCACTGATTGAGCTAACTAGACTGAAAATTGAAAAGCAAATAAAGTCACCGAGGGGGTAAAGGGTTAAAAAACCTCCAGAACAGAGCAGAAGGCCTGACCTTCAAAGGTTAATGTCACTTGTGCTCAAGTAAATGGAGGAAATGTATCATGACCAAAACAGTGGTTCTTAGACAGTTTATAGAATTATATAATTCCAGTTAAACAAAGTACTTAACTGAAAAGTAACTCACATGCATGAAACCTGGCACCTCCACGACTGGGGTCTTAGGAGTCTGAGCCAGCCCAATTGTTGGTTACACAGATTCCAATATCTAACAATGATCTTTACCTTCCCACAGGCTTGCCCAATGTTCCATTTTGTCAGTTAAATGACAATACAAGTCCATGTAAATACTGCAAAATTTCTCTTGCCTAAGAAACTCACAGTGGAAAACAAGGCTCATATTCTAGCAGTAGGGAAAAGCCTTGTGGAGAAAAATTATTCAGGATCATTCCTACTCCTGGAGGTACGAATATATCAGCAACTCAGGCTGCCACGGCATCCTCACATAAGCCAGCTAATAACACAGTCCTGACCCTGGGAAGCACTGAATCAACTCTGCACAAAACTGCTTTATTGCCTTATGGATGGGGGACTCAAAAGTCAGGAAACAAAACCCTCAGTGATCTTCTCCTGAGGGAACAGAAGATGTGGGAATGGCAACTTCTCGAACACCCACCACGATGGCAGGTCTTGCTTCATGATCTCCTCCCTGGGAAGCAGGAGCACCACGAGGCACTGAGCTCTGGGCTCCAGCACAGGGAAAGCAGAGGGAGCACGTGGCCAACCTGCCCCATGGAGATCTGCTGCCCCAGGACATCACCTGCTGTGCCTATGCCTAGGGCCAGCCCCGAGGCAGCCAGGGATTTTTCAGTGCAAACTCTTTGCAAGTTGGATGTTCTCTCTCTTTGCAAAACACAGCATGTCTCTGAGCTAACACCAACTCACATTTGGGTCTGAAGATGTGAAGTGCATTCATACAATCATCTCAGCACTAATAGCTACCAAGATGTACAGACACATCCTCTGGTGAAAGCTTTAAGGGAAAATATGAGTCATAAGAATTAGGGAAACAAAATAATAAAACAAAAATGAGAAGTAAACAATTCTAGGGAAGATGAGAGTCAAAAAGGAGTTTGCATTTTTGCATTGCCAATTTTATTCTAATTATTTTCAAGCATTTTCTTAAGCCTGTAAGTGGAGAGAAAATAATTTTCTAGGATTAAACAGTGATCCTACAGGGACATGTTATATGCCTCATGTATATGAGGCATATACAGCTTCAGCAAGTGAGTTCAGGACAAGATATAAACACAACACAGCAAACATCTTCAACAGATGCAATAAAAAATTACGTTAATATAATACAAATAATCAGAAAATATCCATAGCAGCAAGGAAAACTAAGATGTCGAATTTAGAAATGAAAATTAAAAATTAAGAGAAAGTGATACGGACAGACACTGAAAAATTTTCTAGTGAGCACCCAAAAGGTATTTTGAAATTTACCCTTTAGACATGAAGAACAGATACACCAAGTGGAAAAATGAGAAGGTATCTTTTTTGGAAAAAAACCCTGAATACTAAAACTATTACAAGAGTCAGCAAATCAACAGGAAACTAACATCAATATAAGGATTACCTTTGTAGATGCTGAATACATACATTTGTACTGATTTCAATTATTTGAATTATTTAAATCAAAGTCTCACTTTAAATTTTTTTATAACTCATTTTACCAGCCTCCAAAAAGATACACATACACAGAAGCAGATCATTAAACAGAGATAGATGTATTAAAAAAATACATTTTTGAGAGACTTTTTTAGAGGCAGCTACCTAAATGAAATTGATTTGTCTGTCAAAAATCTTACAGACTAAGAGGAATTCTCTTTCTAAAAATTAAATATGTACATGAATATTTTATAGAATATCTGCCCTCAGCTGTCAATAACATTTAGAAAATAAAACTG
Organism: Vireo altiloquus; assembly: GCA_013396875.1. NCBI lineage: Eukaryota > Metazoa > Chordata > Aves > Passeriformes > Vireonidae > Vireo > Vireo altiloquus. The sequence goes on along the minus strand of VZRF01013122.1, from coordinate 769,681 downwards.
GAAAGAAACCTAACAACTTATTTCTTGCTATGTAAGCAGTTTGATTACTTTTCTACACTTACTTCAGCTCATTTTGTGGTATTATTGTGCTGTTCCTTATAAAGTACCTGCAGCCAGTAATCTTCACAGTACCCTGGCAAAACAACAAAGGATGCTGCTAACACTATTATCCCAGTTTCCAGGCAGTAAACCAAACCAGACAAACCTGCCCAGATACACACCAGTAAACACACAGATCTTACATCCAAGAGGGCCCAGCTTCCTCTTCTTACCTGAACAATGCAAGTGGAAAAAAGCAGCCTTATTTTTAATTTTGATTCCAATATAGCTCCTCATGCAACACAATAAATAATATGGTGTTGTTTTGCTTAAATAAATCTATAAATGTGTTTCCATAAATGAATTGCATTGAAAAAGACCCCAAGTAACTGAATTTTTATCTGAAAATAAAACTTGATACAAATACGTAAAAGAAATATGTCTATATATATTAAATTTGTTGTCTAAAATTGTCTAAATATATTAAAATTGTTATATGCCAGTATCCCTGCTACATCTGGATAATGTCAAAAGCTCAATGCCTTTTAATAAATTCAGAACAGATTGCACTTAATACAGACATAGCCTATACCATCAGCATACAACTCAATTCTAAATTATCTGAACAGAAGCCGTAAGGAGAAATGTTGGTCAAGAATGAAAAATGTGCATGCTGAAATAGTAAAAAAAGAGTAGAGAGCAAATCATATAGCAAAGCCTGAGGTTAGCAATAATGTCTTTTCCAATAATTTCTTAACTTCTGTGGTTTGTTTTTCACATGCACATTAACTTAGGATACCCAGAACCAAAACAGTAAATTCCTTATTAAATCTTGTAGGGAAAAATGTGTCAGTATAAACTGACATTTCTCATGGGTTTAGAGACTCTTGTACTTTTAGAACCAATTTTATCTTCTACTGGAAACAAAATATATTCACATAAGGGAAAAGACAATAGCTAATATTTACTGGAGCAGCCTCCAGCTATGCTATCACCAAGGGCAAAACATATTTGCTATTAAAAATACTTCAAAAAATATTTTTATAATAAGCGAAATTATTTCTTCCATTTGGTTTTGGTGTTTTGTTTGTTGGGGTTTTTTCTACTGAAGGATAAAATCTTAATTTCCTTCAGTAGTTTAAAAAAAAAAAATCCATAACAACTGTGGGGAGAAAGGAGTGATTGGTTTGTTGCCCTTTTGTTGTTCTTCTGCAACTAACTTTAGGTAGAGCGAATCCTTCAAGATTAATCATACAACTGGTCAAAACGGAATATCTGCTAGATGTCCTTTTCTGGAAGCAGCAAAGCTGCTGTATTTGTGACTTTTATTACAGACCCTGGGCACTGTAAGTCTCCTGGCTCCCCAAAGCCCTCGCCTTTCATTTTCACCCTCTCTGTAGAAGTGCCACTCTCCTCATCTGTTACCTCCTCCCAAGACAGGGTGCTTCGCAGCCAGGCAAAGTGCCACGTTGTCCCCAGGGCTGCTACCCACTTCTGGCTCAGCATCTGCTCAGGAAGCACCAGAGCCTCAGACACACTTGTATCCAAACAGCTGAAAATGCTTAAAAGCATTAAAAAATATTTCTTTGAGACACCATGTCAACGAGAACAACTCCTGAGGAGTTTAATGCTATTTTTCCCCAAGATCCCTAACATCTATATACAAACCTGAACAAAGTTATTTTCTGCACTCACTTCACTGCATCTGTTACCACTGGTCTCTACATTCTCTAGCCTTAGATCAGAGTCCTCCACGTCCTTCATATGGGTTTCTCCAGAAAATCAGGGTTTTTTCTTAAGTTCTCAGTGGAGTGGAGGGTGATCCTTTCAGCCTGTAATATATCCTACTGTAGGGCAAGTGCATTTGTTTCCCTCTTCTGACCCACCCATGGCAACATTTAGGCAGCCTCTAAACCAGGTCTGTTGCTCTTCTATTGCCAGCACAGACTTTGAAGCAGGCAGATGACATCATTTACAACATGCAATTCTACATCAGAATCAAGCCCAGTCCAACATGTTATCTGTAAACTGGCTGTGAGAACTTCTATTTGGAAAAGGGACTCCAAGCCCCCAGATCGTTCTTTAAGAGTAACAGAGAGACTGACTGAGCATCAAAATACACATCAATTTTCTTCAAAGTAGCTGAAAAAATCTGAAGTGGCAGCATTTAAAAGACATTCTCTTTTTCTCATTTCAAGACATTAAACAATGCAAAATAGTTGCCCTCTCTGCACACCCAAGCACTGAAAAAGGTAACCACAGAGGTTCAACAGCATCTAAAATGACCCTACAGTCCTCTTGATGCAGGTCAAGATGACAGAATAATAAAAAAAATAGGTTGGAAGTTAACTGGAGGTTTTCTATGCCAACTCCCTTTTGAAATTCACAGGCCCTTGAGTGAGATGCAGCTCTGCCAGATCCTGGGTAACCAAAGGCTGTTGGGTTGCAATGGGAGAACTCCATTCTCCATATATGCATAAACACACAGGTGCACACACATTGTTTTTTTAACTACAGAACTTCAGCACCTCAACCCTTAAGTCTTAAGAGCTAAGCACACACTTTTTAGCAACTTGTATAAAAATACTGGTAAGTGGCTTCCATCCAAGTCCAAGCAAAACCTCCTCATTATATACAAACACTTCTCAGTATTTTTCAGTTCAGCTCAAATACAAGCAAACTTCTGCTCATCACTAGCAGAACAATGCTGATTTTTTTCTTTCCTTTGCCGCCAAATGTTTGATGCAAGCACTTATCTGGTTTAAATCACCAGAATTCCAACAAAAACTCTTTCAAATGTTTCCCTTTTTCACTGATGCCAGCAGGAATGTGACATGAGCTATACTGTATCATAATTTGAAAAAACAATTTTGGAAATATCAGGATCAATACAAAGGCTTAATGAGTAAAGACCAGCAAAAGCTCTTTCTGCTGACTGGGTGGAGGACATACACATCCCCATTGATTGAATGGATTTCTTCCTCTTTCACTGCTGGAACATGCTATGAGGACAATTTGCTGTAAGGGTGTAGCAGGATGCTCTGCCTGGAGTGAGGGTAAAACAACTGGAAAAATGCCCTATTTACAGAGCTGTCTGTGGTGAAAGAAAAAGGGGTCTCTTGCTGCTTTTGGTGTTGAGTAATGCTGAAACCAGTCTGATTCATCAATCCCAATGTTCAGTCTCCTGACAGGGAGGTGAAGATGTGGCAGACCTGGTAAAGTACCTGATAAAGGAACCAACAATGATACCACTGATAACTAAAGATGCTAAGCTGACACAGCTGGCCAGGGGACACATGACTGACATTCTATCCTATAAAAGCCCAATCCCACTTTTTAATGGCAAGGTCTTCTAACACATCCTTGAAGTTCCGGCAGAGATTTCTCCCTTGAGTGGGGACATCCTGGAGAGCGAGCAAAAGAGATGTGCCCACAGTCATTGGTATGGGTGAGTAACATCATCTACTGAATAATTGCTTTTGCTAACTTTAATGTAATTCCTTTGATATTTCTTCAAAAATAGTGCATTATACTGTACAAGTAGTTATAGCTACCTTTACTGTGTAGTAAATAATTCTGATTAATGTCTTTTAGTCTAAACACTATCATGATAAATCAATTCTCTTTATATACATATATCTGGTTTGCCATCCTTAACCCTATGGAACAAAGTTATATTAAGGTTCAATCACAACTACAAAATCCTTTAGACTAAAACCTCTGACCAAGTCTGAGGCTAAGCTGCCATCCTTAACCCTATGGAACAAAGTTATATTAAGGTTCAATCACAACTACAAAATCCTTTAGACTAAAACCTGTGACCAAGTCTGAGGCTAAGCCTGGAGCCAGCTGCACCCAGACTCCTCTCTGAGGAGTTTTGAAAGTAAGAGGGTCCTTTCTGCACCTCCTAAAGAGGTGCAGAAGAGGAGGGCTAAAGAAGAGAGTTTCCCTAAAACACTTTGTCTGAAGCTCCCAGTCTGCACACAACAAAGGATCATTACAGTGGAAAAGATAATTACACTGACACAGAAGGAACATGCAATAGCTTTTTTTCTCCTACTGGTCAGCTTTTAAGTCAGATTCTACTATGATTA
>VZRF01013122.1:708839-764352 GCA_013396875.1 Vireo altiloquus | reverse complement strand
AGCTGACACAGCTGGCCAGGGGACACATGACTGACATTCTATCCTATAAAAGCCCAATCCCACTTTTTAATGGCAAGGTCTTCTAACACATCCTTGAAGTTCCGGCAGAGATTTCTCCCTTGAGTGGGGACATCCTGGAGAGCGAGCAAAAGAGATGTGCCCACAGTCATTGGTATGGGTGAGTAACATCATCTACTGAATAATTGCTTTTGCTAACTTTAATGTAATTCCTTTGATATTTCTTCAAAAATAGTGCATTATACTGTACTAGTAATCACAGCTGCCTTTACTATGTAGTAAATAATTCTGATTGACGTGTTTTAGTCTAAACACTATCATGATAAATCAGTTATCTTTATATAGATATATCTGGTTTGCCATCCTTAACCCTATGGAACAAAGTTATATTAAGGTTCAATCACAACTACAAAATCCTTTAGACTAAAACCTCTGACCAAGTCTGAGGCTAAGCCTGGAGCCAGCTGCACCCAGATTCCTCTCTGAGGAGTTTTGAAAGTAAGAGGGTCCTTTCTGCACCTCCTAAAGAGGTGCAGAAGAGGAGGGCTAAAGAAGAGGGTTTCCCTAAAACACTTTGTCTGAAGCTCCCAGTCTGCACACAAGAAAGGATCATTACAGTGGAAAAGATAATTACACTGACACAGAAGGAACATGCAATAGCCTTTTTTCTCCTACTGGTCAGCTTTTAAGTCAGATTCTNTTCCTCTCTGAGGAGTTTTGAAAGTAAGAGGGTCCTTTCTGCACCTCCTAAAGAGGTGCAGAAGAGGAGGGCTAAAGAAGAGGGTTTCCCTAAAACACTTTGTCTGAAGCTCCCAGTCTGCACACAAGAAAGGATCATTACAGTGGAAAAGATAATTACACTGACACAGAAGGAACATGCAATAGCTTTTTTTCTCCTACTGGTCAGCTTTTAAGTCAGATTCTACTATGATTAGTAGCCAACAACATGACACTGGTTTTCATTAAACCATCTATCAAATTATAGCCTGTACAATTCAGAAGAATGCAACTCTAACATGTAAGAACATTTATTGATTTGGAGACACAAGATTCCCAATCTCTTCATGTGAGCAAAAATCTCAGCAGCCTCAGAGCAGGATTTTCATTGCCATCCTGAAGGGGTGAGGATGTTTTTTTCCTTTAATAGCAATGATTATAATTTTTTCAAATGAAAGTTACTAACACAAGAACTGACAGTTGCAAGCCTGAATTCCTTGGGAGCCATAATTATTTATGACACTTTATTACAACAGTACCAAAACATATGGTTACCTTTTTAGAAATTAGAAATTATTTTCATATAAATCTCAGCATGATGTTACACCAAAAGAACTGAAGTTACTCCAGGGGATGGCAAATAATTCCACTTTCCAGGTTTCTGTAGTTGGAATATGAATTAAAACTAATTAACTTGTAAACATAAAAGCAGCTTTGATAACAGAAATAATCTATCTAGAGCCATATAAAGCACAAACATCACCTTCCAAGAAACTCTTGAATCTTTTTAGTATTTTGCTTGAAATCTTTCTGTCCACTGGCAAGAATATAATCTCTGCCTTGAATTTACCAGCATCCAGTGAACTTGAGAGGGAAAGAGTCTATTTTGGTTTTAATTCAGTTTCCTCCACCAGCAGCTCAAAGCACAAGGAATCTGCAGTCTCATTTATTAAAGTTCATATACCCACAAAGGCAGGAGGACACTGACTGACAAGTGCCTACCTTTTAATCATGTTATAAAAAATGAATTTGAGTTCATGTGATGCTTAAGGATATCATTTTAAATAAAAAGTCTCTATGAAAAGAGAAGGCAGGATAAATGTATTATTTGTATTGTATCACCAAGAGAAGTGACTTTCACTGATAAATAGGATTACATACATAGTAGAAGTTTAAATTTGACACTATTATAAGGTAAGTGAAGTTTTAAAAAGTAGGTTAAGAAGCATCTTTCAAAGAAAACGTGAACTTTAAAAAAAAAAAGCAACCTGACATCAAGTTAAGTGTTTATAAAAGGCAGGGGCAGAGGGTTGTTTGGAGGTTTTGGCATGCAGGGGTGGTTTTGGATTTTGCTTTTTCAGTCTCTATGAGGACTTTGTTCCAACTGAAAAACTGCCATTAATGTTGTCTTTGAGACAGAGATGATGATTTGACACATTTAGATTCTTCTCCTGCTCTCCCCTTTTCTATGGCTACAGTATAGAAAAAAAAAAATCAGTGCATTTCCATCAATATTTGTCCCAACTCCTTAACTTCATGAAATTACCTAAGTATGCACAATTCTGTATATGTATCTCTATCTTCACACCTATGCAGCACAGAATGTAAGTATATTCCAGCACACTGAACAACATCTGCAGGAATCAGACATCTTGTGATGCAGGTTTTCTGAGAGTACAGCAAGCAGAAGGATTATCATTAAAAGCTGACCTAGAAGTCAAGTCAATGGACACCATCCAAAACCACAGCTGTACATCACTGCCACACAGAAGGTTTATATGGTACCACATAAAGTTAATGTCACCTCCCAAGCCACAGTGCAGTGAAATTAGAACAGCTGCAGTGAAATTACTACAGAGGAGGAGGGGAAAACTCAACAGAATTCACCTTATTTTATAGAGCAAGAAAAATACCAGCTGTGAAAACTCCATGGACTGCCAGCAGACTTCTACTCTGAGGGCCATATGCAGGACTGGGTTTATTCTTTTTCAGTTCAAACGGCTTGAGAAGAGTTCTGCACACTGAACAGTTATTTATGCACAGGATGTGATGAGTCAAAGGATTAAATATTAGAGGTAAGCTTTATGAAGCTCTCTCATCTTCAAAATCGTAACAGAAGCCACACTGTATGATGAAAGACTTTTTTGTTCCACTAAGTTTTGCAACAGAAGTAAACTTTTTTTTTCACTAAAGCATGCTGATAGTTATGCCTTTGAATTGGGAACTAAATCATTAATCTAAAATGGTTAATTTTTCCTGATTTCTGCAATAATGGGGAAAAAAATCCATCTTCCTTTTCTGTTCTATTTTTTAAGTGACTTTCCAAAAATAAACATTTTCTGACCAGACCTACACTAATGCATCTTCAGAACAGGTATTTTCAATATATTTATGTATCTATCTTTCTGTGAAGAATTTCCTGACTACATCTGGTCCCAAGTTCAAAGGAAAAGAAACTGAAAGCAATAAAGACTACTGTATGTGTCTGGAACATACTTGCAAATCATAAGGAAAATTAAACGTGATCACAAGGAAATTAGTTATTTTTACAATAGCTAGCAACGAAGACCTGAGATTTCAAGCACACCAGGTGGACATTTTGCGTGCTTGGGTCCATGCTCAGTGGAAAATAAGCACTCAGTTTTCTCCCTAAGCTTTCACTCATCTTTATTTCATCTTCCCAAAATCTGCCAAGCCCAGTAAAACTGTCATAACTCTTCCTCAGAGCACAAAGTAGGCAGATTTTCTGATTTTGGATAGCATTTCAGAGCTTATGTGACATTTTTTTGAAATGAGCATTAATTTGTTAACAACAGATTAAGTAACACGTTCAGAGCACAGAAGGGAAAGAGCAACTGAGTGATGTTCCTTCTGAAAGTCATGTGTGCTTCTAGAGCATTCTATCAAATGCAAAAATTGAATAAATTTTCACAAATATTAAGGTATTTCATTCATCACTCTTTAAGCTGATGTAACAGCACTAAGGTGAGAGTCAGGTCCTACAAGGATCATCCTAGAGAGCATCCTTAGGTGTACAGGGAAAGAATACAATATAGTCATAAAATGAGAATACTCATGTTGTAGGTCCCCTTTAATCCATGGATCTTTTCTTATATGACAGCTGTTACCACAGGCCATTCTCTGGTGACACTGGCTGAGCACATGCTGTGTAACATGACAAGACACCTTGTGGTATGCCACTGTACCACTTCTATGAAATGCCTCTCAGGAGCATAAGTAAGTGTGCAGAAAGGATGTCTAAGGTTAATACTAATTTTCTTGTTCCATGCACTCTTGCCAGTGAGAAGAAGCATGCATTTGTCCTGTGGTATCTATCCCACTTCAGATTTTAGCAGTTCTCAAAATGGATGAGATCTCAACAGCAATGAGATAAAAATCTCTTTTGTACCAACATAAAACTTTGCAGGTAGAAAGGGGCTGTAAATGTTTCAAGCTAAGAAGGTAATAAAGAATGGGGAGCTGAAAAGTGGCAGAGAAATATTATTCTTTTCCTTTTCACTGTGAAATATATAGTAGAAAATCACCAAGTTCCTTCCAGAGGAGGTGGCCCTTTGCCTGTTAGCATCTAAAAAGTGAGCATCAGCATGTTAGCTAGCAACAAGCCTAGCTTTCAGCTGATTAGGCTTGATTTTCCTTTCTTTTTCATCTCTGAGCTTCAGACTCTCCACGTGCTGAGAGACTTTCTCGTCTCAAAGTTCGCAATATGCAGCCTGTCCTATTATTTGCAAAAGTAGTCACGGACTGCAGAGTTTCTCGGCTTTGAAGAAGTACCTACGTGTGTGTAAGTATTTTCAGGTCTGCTGCACACATCACGTAACACACCTGGAACAATCGGCACAAGACAGACTCAAGTGAATTCCCCATTTTGGACCTGGCTTTGCCACAAGCTGCTGCCCCACGTGGCACTAACACACATGCAACTTCCAGTGCTCAAGGCAGGTGCCCATAGGTCATGTCCTGAGAAGCCAGAGCCACAAGTGAGCACAAACTGCTGCAATCAGAATGTTTGAACCCTGCAGGTCTCGGACTTGGCTAGCTTACTTTTACTTGTTTGTGTCCCAGGATTTATCCATGCATATGTGACAAAGGGACACTGGTTCAACGCTTGTGCCTAAGTATCCACAGCTGTAGGTAAACCTCAGACCTCAAGATTAATAAAAATGTTGCTACACATCTCTTTTCAAAAGATGAATGCTGTAATTACGTCTTACATATGCAAGACAAGTAGGCAAATGTCAGAAGAAACGAAACTTTTCTGCTTTTAAGTAAAATACATTGCTTTTATAGAACACAGTGGAATCTCCACTTATCTCCTTCATTCATTACAAGCTTCATTTACTTGTTTGCTTTCGGAAACTGTCTTCCCTGAATACATCTCTGTTATTTCAAAAATGGAATGCATATAGTGAGTACTCATATGTATATCTTGACTTAAGAAGCTTCTAAGTTCTTACAAAGTATTTGCTGAGACAGTAAACGCCTCTAGGGTTTTTATTATTTATTTTACAAATTTGTTGATGCCGATTCTCCAATAAAAGTTAGAATCTTTTAAATTATTTTATCCACTGTACTGCCAACGTGAATATGCAAAGTTTAAAAAAAAAACCAAAAAAGACAAATACTTATCAAAAAGAAGAGCAGACTCAAACATAATACTTCAGAGATCTTACAAAATGAAAATGATGCCAAACTCCACCAGGAGAGAAGTGTGTGAATAAGAGCAAGCAGAAATAACAGTAAAATCATAAGTAAGGTAAAATAATACTACGCATCACAATTCACATGCACACTACTTCAAGTACACTGGAAAAGATGAGAAATCTGGAAAGCTCCAACTTAATGATCTGGAGCACTCTAAGGTGCCACTTACCAGCACGTATCACAAGTTTGAAATAATTTAACTTTCCATCTCAAAGGAAACAGTAATCTTATATGTCTTAAGTTTAAAGGCTTAGCAAAAACAAAGACAAATTCAGAACTACAGCTGAGCATGAGATCTTCCATGCTTTCACGGGTGTTTTGAATATTTAATTCTTACATAAGAAATTCAAAACAGTAAAAGATAAAATCCACCCCTATACTATATCAACCTCCTGGTAAACTGTACCTTCAGATATGGGCCTTTGTCCTCGTTTGTTTAAATCATAGCTTCGCCATGCATTTGAGACTATTGTACAGCCAACTATGAAAGGATTCTATTTAGCAGATTAAACACGTAGATGAGACGAATGAGGTTAGGGAGGCATAAAAAGAAATTTTACAGAAAGCTGTTCTGAGGAGTGAAAGGAAACTCTTCACAGGGCTGAAAGGAGTCACCTCTTGGCTAATCAATTTGTCAGTTCGTAGCTCCCCTTGCTCAAGGGCCTCTCTTCTGTGTTACCTCCAGAGAACTACAGCAAATTTATAATTTCATGCAATGCAGAAAGCAACACTCTCATCTATCCCATGGTCTCAGGCAGCAAAAGCAGCTGTTTGTTCTGTTGCCTTATGTTTCACCCACACACACAGAAATCAGGGATTTAGTTTGCCCTTCCAAAAATTTATGCAACACAGACTCATGTATGTTGCAATTCCTCCTAATTTCTTTTTAAAAAAGCTCTTTTTTTTCACCATCACTAATGTACTGCCAATACCTCCAAAATTGCTTGGGTCAGAATGTTTAAATTTTTTTCACAGAATTAAAAAGGTACAGTCTGTAAATAGGTAAATAAAAATACTAAGCACTGTCATTATTTAAAACAGAAAAAAAAAAAAAAACCAACCCAAACAACTAATACTGGATTATGTATCACAGCTGATAAACAGCCTGTCTTCTGATGCACAAGTCTTTGTAGTACCTATAAAGCAGTTGTTCTCACAGGTTTTCATACAAAAAAGTTCCTCTCTATACACAATATATCTGCTGCCTACCTTTAGGAACACGTGGGAACTGTTTTCCCAGTCACTGAAAGTGAATATAAAAGACCATTCAAATTTTTGTTTGTAGAGAAATGACTAAATACCATAAGATTTAAAGCTGCACTTTACTGAACACATTTATAAACTGCTATTTGAAGCCATCCTGATCATTTGCATACACTAAAAACCCATTTTATGAATGCAGGATCATTTAAGCACCTTCCACATGTCTTTTTTTATTCTTTCATCCTTAGTCCTCAATATTCCAATTCTTATGATATAATTTAACAGCTTGTCAAAAATGCCATCCTCTTCCATCACCAGCACTATTGGAAAAACAATCTAGGAAAATATTTTTTACAGAGCAGTTCAAAAACTTCCTATGATGGTCAAAAGATTAAATTTTGCAGCCTGACATACACGGGTATTAAAATAAAAATCAACCCACAATGCAAAGGCAGGAAGGAATATGGTATGTATTGAATCTTCAATTTATTTTTTAAGTACATCACAGCTATGAATAACAAGCTCTAGAAAACAGAGAAACAAAAAGGAGAATGCATTCATTCCCCCACTGCATTCATTCCAGTGATGGCACAACACATGAACAGAACTACCTCAGCTACAATTCTCAGAAATAGGTCTCTTACGTATCATAGGAAAACAATTTCAGTAAAGTACCTGTCCCACAGAAGTACTTCAGGAAGGACTGCAGGTCATCATTTTTATATCTGAGCCTCTGTACTCCTTCACACTTACCGTTCTCACAAATGCCTGCAGAATTCTCACTTTCTAAATTAATCCATCTTGTAACATCACTGTTCTCCAAAAAACATTTTAGAAAGCAGGTGCTATTGTCTGAAACACAGTGTTTTAAAAACTGTCCTGACAGCACGACCGTGGTGTGCAAAGACAACTGCAACAATGAAATATGCCTATGGACAGGGTGGCTCAACACCACTTGTAATCTCCAATCCCTATTTATCAACACAAAAAGGGTCCCTCTGATATTCACCATTAAACTGAACTTTGCAATGAAATTAATTCATCTACCATTTATTTCATATTACGTTTTTGAGTAAGTTGTTCAGGGAACGGGGTCTTTGAACATTTTGTTTACCTTCACAATATGCAGAGTCTCCTTGGACAGAGAGATAACCATTCTTGCATTCACAAGTAGCTTTTGTGTTCCAGTTTTTGCACTCTGAATTTTCACCACACCTGTGTCCCTCTGCACAGAAGTTATGGCCTAAAATACAAGGAACATGCAAAAGGGTTTTAAAACACGTTTAGTTCAGCTATTCAGGTACTTGCATTGACTGTATCACTCAAAAATTTCACCATTTTACATTCCAAATTATCTCTATAAACCTAGTTGGTGCACACAGGCTTTCTGGATTTCTCCATCAATTCATTCTTAGAAAAAACATTTCCTTCAAAAAGATATTTGTATGACTTGTTTTATTCAAGAGAAAAGACAACTCCAAAGCAGGAAGCAATGATAATTCATTAGTGTTCTACTGAACCCATATAGCATTAAGTCTCTGACTGTCAGGAAGTGCAATGCTAACTTACATAGCAAGGACAGTGAAGTGTAATATAAAAAAAAAACAAAAAAAAACAACACCTCAAAATTCTCTTATTATGCACAACCACATGTGCTTTTAGTAGACCAAAATGAGACACTGCACAAAAACTGTACCGGTAGTCAAAGCAACCTCATAAACTGCCTTGTAATTCTGTCATCCAAAACCAGCTCAATTGTTTCTACAGTTTATAATTATTCCATGCATCATGTTTTATCAAAGAGAATTTTTATTAATCTCTCCTTTTTCCTTCACACAAATTCTCAGTAGTTTCTTTGTGAACAGTTTCTTTTATTCCATACAGTCATTTCTAAAAATAGGATGAACTTTCCCACTTCCTTCTGTAAAGGTGGCTTAAGTTCTTTCTTCCTGATTTTCAGTATTTCTCAGAGACATGTAAACATCTTTCTCTGCTTAATTCTAAAGGGAAAGTAATTGTAGCTTTATCTCTAAAGGCATTCCACTGGAAGTTAAGAAATAACTTACAGAATTTGACAAGAGAATTTTTTTCCTCCTTCCCTTGGTATATGTTTTATGGATTTTCTCTATTAATATCCAAGGGTCAATTTTTATTTGCCTGAGATATATAAGCAGTCATTTTGGTAATTCTTATTTTGTCTCCATTTTCTCTCCTGGAAGGAGAAGAAGCAGAAACCCAGGCATACCATCATCTATTGGTATTCCAACTTGCACTTAATCTGAATACAAGAACAGTTTCTTCCTGTTCCGCCTGGTCACAGAGCAGCAAACTAAAAGCTCTAGTTCATCGATCATATACATCCTAACACCCCCTAAAAACAGCTAAGATAAACATGACCTGGACTTTGAACATCTAAATGCCAAATTCAGTTCTCTGTTCATATCCCTTGCTTTGATATCCTATTTTAAGTTATTTTTAAATACACACTTTAGTCGTCTACTAATTTAACACTTGAGTTGTGTCAGTTTAGTGCACTCCAAATTTATGCCCCTGATCATCTAATGCTGAGTTCTGAGGTAATTTTTTTAAAATATTAACACTTATTAGCAAGAAGGACACTCTCAGTGTCAATATCCAATTCTACACTTAAACTTCATATTCATTTTATTAACAGCCAAGGTATGTTCCTTGTGCTCAGTTGGCTCCTTCTTTCATTGTAATCCAGCTTGTGAAAAAGAACCAATTCCCTTAATGAAAACTTCAGTTATCCCTTCTAGTCTTTACTCATTTCACAGTCTGGTAAAAACAACTCAAGTATTCCAGATCCATCCTTGTCAAGCCCAGGTACCAATTTTAGATTGGTAAAATAGGGTGCCAATACACTGCCTTCAGCCATTTGTGCAATCACAGTATTTGACTTCTCATTTTTGCCTTTTTAACTATAATTGAAACTGAACACTGGAACCCATCTCAAACTTAGCCATTCAGCATCTAATTTATGCTTCCCACACAGGATTACTATTCTACTGGCATTCCAGATAACATCCAAGAGACAACAAGTTTTATAATATTTTCTTTGTCACCAGTTCCCCTAAGACTGTGACATTCTAGTCTGTTTCTTGCTTCTTTGGAATGATAATTCTCCTTTGAGCTCATACACAGTATGAGTTTGATTTGATTATTATTGGGTCAGAACCTCTGTAACAGATCAGTGTGTTAAGCCAGGCAGTATGAAAATATCACATGGATTGTTACTCTGTATTTTGTTTATACCTATTTCTATTTCCTTCTCATCCAAACCTAAAATAAATATTTCATCTTTCTCAGGATGTTTACGCTACAAGAGTGTTGGTACAAATTTCTGCACCAAAATTCTATGTTTCTAGGCTCTTTTTATCCCAGTGAGTCAACATTTTACCTTTTGATCAGCTCATGGCAAATTTAAGACTTACAATTAGCCAAATCGATGGCTTCTCAGAGTTAACTGTCATCACAAGTCCCAAGTCCCAGATCAACCACTCTTCTCTAACAGCACTGTTTCCCAAGCACAAGCCAATGAATAATTTTTAATATCACATTACAGCCCTGTGAATCCTTCATTGTTTATTTGCCACCTCTGAAATTTATCAGTGGATATGATGGGTACCCTAGCTATCCATTTTTTGCCACTAGAGCTGTCACCTGTTTTTTAAAAATTCTCTAGAAAAACCTGCATTGCTTTAGTTACCTTTATCAACTCAAATATGAACAGTCTCCATCCACAATCAGGTTTCCAAGATTGAAGGCTATTAAATTAAAATATCTTAATAATTATTTTAATAACTATTTTATAATTAAATAATCGCTTTAATATTTTAATAATTAATTTTAATATTTAATTTTTAAAATTAAATTTTTAAACTAGCACTCCAGTTCTGTAACTTGAGAAAATAAAGGCTCTAAAGGACATTCCATTTTTCTCCTGTCATTAGCAATACACAATCATAGAGCATTTACTACATCTCTAGATTGCCTTGGCATTTATCATTATAAAAGACCTGTGAAACACTCTTTCCTATCTGTTAAAACTGCTGTCTAGAAGTGACTCCACTTTATTTTCCCATAGCATTTCAGCAAACTTGTTCAATACCTCTGTAAGTGGAGAGTGGAAGCCATTCCTGTTAAGAGCACGCATGGTGCTACAATATTTTATGTTATCAAGCTTTTACAAAACAACTGTAATTTAAGGTTAACCAGCGGGAAAAAAAAAGTACTTGAACAGAAGAGCAAGGGTTCATTGTGCCTCTGTCAGAAAAAACACACCATTGCTTGGATCAGAGGTTTTTCCAAGTACGTTTTTTGTTGCAGAAAAAGTGCAAAATTAGCATTTCAAAAGAGACAAAAGATGCATATCAAGGAAGTGTGGTTCTTGGATTCCTTAGACATTGGTCTCTATTCTCCCCAGATGGTGATCTGGAGCCAAATATCTGATTTTTATTAATTCTTTGGTGTGAAATGGATCATAGGATTCCTTGAAGATACCTACAGAAATGTCAAAATCACCCTCTGATATTGCAGTGGGATATCTAAATTTCACATGGGGGGGAGATAGCAGAGTATGCATCCCACTGCTCAGCCAAAAAACCAATTCATTCAGACTATTCAGCAGTCTTATCTGAGACAGTCAGCACCTCTCTAAATATAAGAAATGGCTTAAAATGGAATCATCACATCTCAGCAAGCAGGCAATTGGAGAGGATTTAACAAAACCACAGAAAATCTTAAACAGTTCTGATAAGATTAACTATTACAGGTCAGCACAGACGACAAGGCAAGTATGAATTAAAATGACAGATGAATGCATTCAGAACACATGCCAGAAACCATTTTCCCTGCACATACACACACAATCATAAATGTGCCCAACAGCCCTTCAAAGTCATTCAAAACACAATTAGATATTACCAGGGGAATTAAATATTGAAGAGTGTGTGTAGATTTTTGATGGGCCTGATGACCACTGTTTGTTCCCCAAACATTTATGATAACATTACTCTCTCCCTTTATCAAGGCTGCTGAAATGTTTGCTCCATCTTTTTCTTAAGAAATACAGGTTTCTTTCTACTCCTTCATTCTGACTATAGAATGACCATTAATAAATGTACTAAAGACAATTAGGAAAAGAACCAGAAACATGCTAGCAGCCATAAAACTATCACTTCTGCAGCATCAGGAACTGCACAGCTGGCTAGGCCTTAGTGGCCCCAAGTCAGATATCTCAAAAATTTATTCAGTTTTGGGACACCTGAACATTGCTCTTATTTTTCCAAGCAACATCTTCCAAGTTGTTGCTCTCAGAACCTGCTTCTGCAGAGCAGCATGCTAAGCTGTTCTGTGCTGCCATCCAGCTTTTTACATACCTAACACATTTGGTAATTTGGCTTAATTATTGACTGTAAAATGCAAGAACTCATGCAAGACTACAGCTGCAATCAATACATTTTAGATCTGTATCTCTTCTTACCTTTTTTACGGCCAACTCTAATGCACCTCTCCTTGTTTTTGAGGGTTTCCTTATAACTTTTGTATGTTTACCATACTTCTTACAATAGCCTTAGCTGTTCACATCAAAAACTGTAAAACCTCTGCTCTCTTGCTGTTCAAGAAGATATCCTTTATTTCACTGTTTCACATTTAGAGACTTCTTGAAAAAACCCAAAAACGGTCATAATGCTTCTGTTAAAAAGCACCAGCAATGTTCGAAAGTCCAAGGTAGTTTCAATCTCAAAATCTTTTCTACTGTTAGGATTTAGCCCCACTGTTACAACAAAAATATGTAAGGTAAACCTGAGGGAGAAGTCACAGAAGAGTCTTAACATTTGCATTACCAATTATGCCTTTCCATGATCTGAATCCGTTTTTAATGAGTCATGTGCAAAGCAGCACTTTTGAACAGCAGCTTTTACACTTTAGGAGACTGTGCTCCCAGAACTCAGTGGTCTGACATAAAACAGCAACTTCATACATTCTTTCAAGCTGCTATCTGAATGCAGAGCTTATTACACAGTGCTTATCTGTGTGCAATAGAATAATGGTAACTACACAGACTAACAAGCTTAAAAAGATTTCTTTTTTTTTTCAGACAGAAAGCTCTTCTAAATCCTAAATAATGCTACAACTATGTTTAGAAATAAACTAATTTATATTTATCAACTGCCATTAAATCTTAATAAATCTAAAACCTTGAAATAACTCCTACCTCACAGCAATAAATGGGAAAAATTCAATTTCTGAAGAGTCAAATCACAGTTTCACAGCCAGGTGGGAAGAGATGAGAAACATGCATAACTGAGGAGCCTTCTCACCCTCTAACTGAACAACTAAAAACCTCCCCAAAACAAAACACTGCAGCACAAAGAAGGGTGGCAGAAGCCCCATTTTTAGATTTAAATGCTGCTCCCTGCTGTAAAATGTACACTTCACCTCATCAGTAAGATTCTCCCTTTCCTCCTAACGAGCGTCAGCAATCTAAATCCATCAATCCCACCATACTGCAGGACAGCAAATAATTATTTTCTCTAGAAACAAAACCACTCTCACTGCTTCATTATTTCATCACACTCTTAAGAAGAGCACATCTGAAGTTGCTAAGGGTGTTAAGGCTATTTTTACGTATTTAAAACTGTGAGCATAACAACATAAAAATTCTCTCATGAAATTTTATTTGAATCACTCATGCAAAAGAGAAAAAAAATCCACTCTTTCAAAATTATACACTGTCTTTGGCAAGGAGAAAAACAGCTAAAGGGAACAATAAAACACTTTTATGACACTATTTTTTGTATTAGATTTGTCCCTGGGCTATAAAAAATGTAGCAGGCATGCTGTAAGAAAAATGAGTGATTCTCAGAAGTAGTAAAAAATGTATTTTGTGACACAATGATTCTTTGTGAAACTTGAAAATTAACTAAATATTCTGTAAGCCTAAAAGATAGTTTAATAACACCACACTGTCCTGCTGGAAAGTATAAAGTGGCCACATGGTTTAAACAGACATTTATATTAAAGCACACAGACGAAAGGAAAAACTGAGTATACTCTACATAACAGTCAAGGATAGATCCCATATAGAGATGTGGTGAGGCCCATTTATGCGTTCAGTACATCAAACCACAAAAATAAGCTGTCATTTTAAAGCAGAGCTCTTCCATACTACTCTCTTAAAGCAGAGCTCTACTCTCTACACTCATTTGCTGTACACCTCACACAATCATTTCCCTGAAATCTAGAAATTGCCTCTTAGCAATGTACTGTTACCTTTTGCTATACTATAAACTCATGCAGCAAACCTGAAGAAGAGCAGGCATTATTTGCTGCCTTCATTTTTCCTACCATTTACAAACAATAATGACTATCTAGGAGACCGACCAGCTCTGTACATAAAAGTATTGAACTCTGTTTTTTGCTGACTCACAATTTCCATCTCCATAAACACCACAGATTTAGGTTTTACCCTGCATAACCTATGGCACTTATCTATTATTGTGGTAAGTACTATAGAGATCGCTGAAGAGGGTACAGTCTCGTACCAAAGCATCATGAAGATTTTGTATTTCTCTGTGGGGTTTTTTTCCTTCTGTTGATCCCCTCGTATTTATCCTTTCATTAAATGGAAATTCCTTTGCTGCAACTAGAAAAGCACAAGATTCAAACCTCTCACCCTTGCCCAATTCAGCAAATATATTCTATAATTCTACAGAACATGAAATTCAGTAGAAGTCTTTTGTTTCCACAACTACAAATACTAAAGACAACACAAACTGATACAAAGCCCAGAACCTACCAGTCACTAACATGCACTGATAAACTTAACATAGAAATAATCTTCTCATTTAACAAGCTACTAAATGCTTGTTAAATATTCTGTTGAGTAACTTAAGGCTTAGCTAAGGGCTAATGCAACAAACTATCTGCATCATCATACATATAATGTGACATCTGCATATGATGTGCAAATGATCCATGTGGCCTTCCAACAAATAATTTTGCTTATTCAGGACAGCAATTATTACAATATGTCTTCCTTACTACTTTGGCTTGGAAAAAAAAAAAAAAAGCTGAATATAGTCTCTGAAAGAAGTCATTTTTGCAAACAAGATTAGTAATCTATCCTTTACCAGTAAAGGATATGTTGGCACAGGACTGTGGCCTGCTTGCTATATCAGAGAGCACCTGTTTGCTTGATAAATCCCATGCCAAATATGGAATTCTTAATAAATATCCATTTTTAACAACAGCACATGATGAAATTATATACTACCACTTTGGGTCGCATGCAACTGAAGCAAAAGTGTCAAGCAGCATATATTCTACTTCAAGAGATAAAAAGCAACTTAGGAGAGCTAAACTGAATTTATGCTTTTGTGAAGTTGACAAAATTAATCATACTTTTAGGCACCATTTTCAAAAGAATTTTAAAATGCAATGATGAAATACAAAAGGAGGTGGTACTGTTTTAGCAGTCAGGTAAAGCAGAACTGAAGTGGAAGTTTAATGTATCAAATTGAAAGCATCATGTACCAGAATTCCTAGGAAGGGAAGATACAATTCCTTCCCTTGCTTCTAGAGACCACCACATAAATATAAATATTCATCTTATATTATAAATAATGAAACCAAGTTTGAGGATGAATATCTAAAAAGAGTACCTATCACTAACAATAACATGGAAGTGAATTATTATGGAACTTATCTTCCATCAGCTTTGAAGCTTTCATATTTCTAATCCTTTTAAGTAATGAATATATTTTTTTCAGTACTGCACTACATCAAACTGGGCCATCTGTTAAGAAGTATCATTAAGACATCCAGCCCTCTGAGGGACAGAGAAGCAACATTTACTGCTTGCTTAAATAGTTGCAGATGTTTCTAGAAACTACTAAAAAAAAATATTGTGTATATTTTTAGACCATGACCCAACAGGCAGTCTCGAACGTGCTGGTCCCTGCAACCACATGCGTGTGTTTTTAAGTTCAAGGCCTAAGTAAATATTTAACCATGCATACTTACTAATTAATATTTACTGTCAGAGGGAGAGATTCAGAGTCCCTTCATTGCCATCTGCAATGGCACTGGAGGAATTTATATGCAGGCAAGACAAATATTCCAGCAGACCTCAATAACCACCTAAGCCTGCAAATGTCTAATGCTCATTTGGCACACCTCTTGCTTGATATTCTGAGGTGCAGCACTAAAGGCTGACTAAAGTGAGTCCTGAGACACCAGGCTCCCCTTAAGCTCAGCTGAGACTCAGCACCAAGGGAGAGATAAGGAACAGAGGTACAATACATAGGGAATGATTATTCACCCAGCAATTCACTGATCAGAACACGTTTTAACAAGAAAGTTTGTTCAAGTTTCTTAACCTTGTGATACCTGCACATTCCTCACTTAAGGGGATTTCCTCAGCTAAGATTTAACTATGGCCTGTTCAGTCTGGTCCAGCCTACAGCCAGGACTCACGGGGCTGAAACGAAACAAGCAAGAGGAACCTGCATCTCAACATCCCATTGGAAGGAGGAAAAATGGGGTTCTGGGCTCCAGGGCTAATTTTTTAATTTTTGTTTTGCATTGGTATTATTTTACTGTCCATCTTAATTCATAAATTAGTCCTCAGATCTAAATCAACCTCCTAATATCCATCTAACTAGAATCTTAACGTTATTTTGCAATTTTAAAATAGAGACCTTAAAAGCACATTTTCAAAACCCTGCAGTTGCAAGTTTAGGCAACAAAATATATTTCTTTTTCAAATATAACATCCTTTTAATAGAAATTGTTAGGAGATATTGGTCCCTTTCTCCCCCAGTTCTTCCTTTTCTCCCTCCTCCTCTCTAATTCACAGCAATTACAGCTTTATATCTGGTAAGTCTTCTAACGAAAGGAGTATCACAGGCTGTTTTTAGAATCAGGCTTATAGAAGTACTTAACATCTCATTACAAAGGAATTGCTCCTTTCAATGTATCCCCCTCTTGAACCAACAACTCACATTCCTTCCAAGTTGGCTTACCTCTACAAACACTGCAACACTGGTTCTCTGGAAGAATGTGATCTTTTTCTGAGCAGTTCAGCGGTGGACAAGTCTCTGTTACTTTTACTAAAACTCCATTCTGAAAATAAACAACATTTTTTTAAAATTACATTGGTGAAAACACATGCAGTGGCACTAGCACTAGTAATCTCCAGTGACAACACTGGTAAACTAGCAAGAAGCAAGTTAAATTCATTTGTCCCACCATAATGTCAAATCTAGAGTAATCTACTGTGCATTTCTCTGCCCAGCATCAAAATAAAATTATGAAAAGAAAAGGCAATTCAGCTCAAAATTCTATTCTAATTTTACCAAATATGTAGTCTCAAAGTATAGTTGTCTTCTTTCCGAGTATTTGAAGGAATTAAAGAATTTCATTCCAGGTTAAAGACAGTCTTCCTGCTTTCTTCAAGTCTGACGTTTATTCCTCTTACTTCACAATCTACATACTTCACTGACAAGTTATTCAGCTCCAATAAAAACAGCAAGATCAGTAGTTTCAAGTGTTGTGTTGTTCTGTCATGTCCAATTACAAGAGTCTGTTCTTTAGAATTACTGATCACCTTATTTCCAAAATTAGGTCCTTCAAAAAGGAAAGCTCATCTTGAGATATCCCTATAGAAACTGCTGCGTGAAATCAAGCTCAAGACATTTCTGTGACTTTGGTTTCTAGATTTAGAATAAGACTGCAATAGAAGGTCTAGATGCTGGCAGAAATTTTCTGTAATCATAGACATAGAGCCTTCACGGGGAGATTTTTGCACCAAATTTTACTCTATCTTCTTCCCATCCAGCAGATCAGCCTCACTATATCTCCAGACCAAACAGCTCTCCAGGTCTTTTGTTCATTGTTTCTTAAAATCCTGTCCCAAAATAGCCTTCTTTTTTACCTTATCCCCCCCCCAGCCTTTTTCATAACATAATTTACTTGTTCAGCATCCCTTCTGCACCTATGCCATCACTGAGAACTAGCAAGTGGAGCAGAAATTAACAACTAGGATTTTTGCTCAGTAGGAACTACAGTAACTACCCCCCAGGACTGTCCACACCTGAGTAATCTCATTTTCCAAGCTGTAAAACTCCACTAAGAAAGCAAGCAACCTGCTATATTGTCAAAACACCTTTTTAACATTAGTCTAGTTCCCACTCCTCCCAAAATATTTTTTCATGGCATCTCAGATGGTGGAACGAAAAGGGGAATAAGAATTTGTGCTTTCCTCAAACAAAGAAATTTCATTTTCCAGCTATCATGATTGCAGAGGCAAGTTTAAAAATATGATCCAAACACATCTAGGTCTAGGAAAACAGAGGAAAACCAATACCAAGAAACAGACAAAACTTTATTAAAGCCATCATTCTCATATCTGAGGGACCAGACTTTGAACAGGGGATATTGAAATTACTTGTGAGTCCATCCTGTATGAAGAAACACCCCAGTGTAGAAGCTTTCCTATCTACACAACACTGCACCATACCAAAGCATGGTTCAGGTGCCAGAACCTGCACAGGTAAAACCTTTGCTGGCAATCAGCCTTGCCACTTCGCCTCACCACACCAATTCAGCTATGTCCCTCCAGGCTCTAGAAGGAGCTCTCACAGCATCAAGCTGCCCTACAGACTTTGGAAATGCCTGCTGAGTCTACAAGCCACAAATGATGTGCCTGGGGTGCCCAGCAGCTTGCAGGACTTACAGCTGAGAAGTGCAGCCGACCCAAGGAATGCAAATCTGACCATTCTGTAACCACTGCCCATCACTGCCCTTGACATTACAAACTTAAGGCTAAGCAGGGCCAATCGCCTTTACTGGCAAGTTGCATCAGCTGCTGTCATGAAAAATAACGCTAAAAAAACCCCACAGGCATCGCTTTTCTTATATTTTGTAAGAAAAAGCAGCTCCCTATAGCAGCACGGAGAGCATACATCATCAGAGCAAGTGCCCAGGAGAACAGTGAAGTTAATGGAGGCGTTAGGTCTCCTCCTGATCTCACTGCCACAAGCGAAAGGGAGGAATCCCCCACGGCTGCCTGTGCAACTGCAGTATCAAAGGTGATAAAAGAACCAGACACTGAGCCATCACTTACTATCACATTATCAAACAACCAGCTAGAAAAGCTCTGGCTGTGACTCATTGCCTATTTAAGCTCAGACAGGACAATTACAGCAGAAAGAGTAAAGGATGTCAGCATACGGACAAAAAGTGTTGACTGACAATAAATCTGGTCAAAAAAATATGGCAAGAAATGAGACAAAAGTCAAATGAGTGTCAGGATGAGTCAAAAAGCTAAAGACAAATTTAATCCCAAGCTCTCAGCTTCTTAAGTGACTCATAAGGAGATAAAAGAACACAAATTCAGAATTCCATTAATTTAACAACAGTAAGATTTTATTTCCTTAAGTTTTCTATTTTCTGCAGAATTTCCATTTTGGGCAAACAAATTAAACTTATTTGTAATTAAGTTTTAAAACAATTAAAACATTTTCATGTTGAGTATTCTTTGGGTTAAAATCAGTTTGTTATAAACTAGTACGGATCCAATTATAAGAATTATCATCATCAGATTTCAGATTTTATCCACTGAGATAAGTAAGAAGAGTTCACACTTCAGCATTATTGCTTCAAGCAGCCTTAGAAAAATTACTCCTTTTTATATTCAATTCACATATGTAGTAGTCATAGAATGTGAACAGAAATAGATGTCAAAAAGACATCATCTGGAATAAATATATTGAGCTTCAGTTGTGACATACAATCCAGAAGAATGAGATCTGGAGTCAAAAATTTACAACAAGATAATTAAATTTCTTGTAATTACAAAGGTAAGTACATAAAAAAAGGATTGGATGTAAGCTTAATCAGTGACATGCAGTGAAAATCTGAACAACAAACAGCTCATCTCACATGATCGGCTTTGAAAATTAATAGCAAGATTTCAGATAAGGCTATTCTGGTGGGGTTTTTTTTCCTGTCTGAATTTAGCTGTGCCCTGGTTCCAGCCAGGACAGGCTAATCTCTGCAGTAACCAGGAGGGGCATGGTCAGGACAGAAGGTTATTCTGTAGCACCTCACTCTGAGGTGGGGGGTGGGGTAGGAGAGGGGGCAGTGGGGTATTGTTTCCTGTGAATCGATACCCTCTTCCTTGTACCCTTTTGTCATTAGTATTGTTGCTGTGACTGTTTATTTTCTTATCTCCTTGCTGATTCCAGTACATTGTTCCTATCTCAACCTGTGATCTTTACCTTTTGTGCCTCCAACTCTCCTCTCCATCCCACCCAGGGGAAGTAAGAGAGACGTGGTTTCAGTAAGAACACCACATCTGGGAATATCATTCCTAAACCACAATGAGATGTTATTGATCAGTCTCTCAGGACAAAGTTTCAAACAGCAGCCTTAGTTGTCACTCTAAGAAGTACACCGTTCCTTATCTTTACAAAAACTTTTTAGTCAACCTTCCGGAAAGTTGTGGGCCCTGTCCATCTCACACGGCACAGTGTGACTGCCTGCTCCCAGCATTAATGAAGAGGCATTTATTTTTGTACCCTTTGCTGTCAAGCATCTCGTCTCGTTATGAACAGGCATCCTGTCATTCACAGGCAACTGATCAACTGCAAATTCCCACTCCAACAAAAGTTATAAAAATCTTTCCATTGACTTTCAATGGCCCACATCACCATACTGGTGAAACTCAAAAAAATCCCCTAAACAAACCAACAAACAAAAAAATCAAACACGTATTGAATGCAGAAAGGTGCCGTTATCAAAAGCTCACACAACTTGCATTTTCTGGCCTTCCCACCACGAGAGAGAGATGGAACAGCTGGGGAGAGATCACCCATGGGCCATAAGGATAAATAATAGACTGAAGCATCTCACGGGAGGAAAGGCTGAGAAAGCTGGGACTGTAGCCTGAAGGGGAGAAGGCTCAGAGGGGATCCTACAGACACATAAATATCCAAAGGGAAGGTGCAAAGACGAGGGAGTCAGGCTCTTCTCAGCAGTGCCCAGTGACAGGACCAGGGCCCATGGGCACAAACTGAAACACAGCAGGGTCCACCTGAACATCAGGGAACACTTCCAGTGTGAGGCTGCCTATGGAAGCTGTGGAGTCTCCATCCTTGGAGATATTCAACAGCCATATGGATGTGGTCCTGGGCAACTGGCTCCAGGTAACCCTGCTCAAGCAGGATGGTTGGACAAGATTACCTAGAGAGGTCACTTCCAATCTGAACTGTTCTGTGATTGTTAGAAATACCTGTGTGTGGGAGTGCAAAATGTCGCCAGGGAGGATGGCTTTTGTTGGTGTGGGGTTCTGGGGGAGACAGGAGTACCCCAGGTCTAGCAGTAAGTAAAACAAAAGAGCAGGAGACAAATAAAGAGGAGAAGGCTAGGCAAAAGTAGGATAGTTAACAGGAGATTAAGCAAAAAAGTTGTAATCAGTGACTGCTTGAGATGCTAAAGATGTAATCCTAGAAGCTGAAGTTTGTGGTTGAACTGCTAGCTTTGGAACAGTATATAAGATGTGCTGTGTAAAATAAAAAGCTGGCTTTGCATGTACCCGGTGAAGTCCGTGTTTTCAATCACCGACACCTGTGTGCTCATTTTGTCATTGTAGATTCATCTAGACAGTGTTTGTGGGCAGGATTCCAGCTGGGAATGGTTGTTCGTAAGTAACATCTGTGCTTATGGTTAAGAGGATGTGCAACATAAATATTTTTAGAATGGATTAGTTTTCAAAAATTAAAAAAGGTCTCTCAGCCTGATAAAGAAAATCTTTAGCTGGATCCATCAGTAGTAGTATTATTTATGTTAGATGGAAAAGCTATAAAAGTTAAAAGCCTCTTAAGCTTGATCAGTACCTATGCAAAGAGTAAGGAATCTATCTTCAAATAAAAATTGAAATGTGAAATTTCAACTTAATCTCTTTGGACCACTTAAAGATATATCCTCCTTAACAGACATAAAGATTTTTAAGTCATCTTTATCAACACTATTACAATGACAGTAGATGTGTACCCTCCACTGTATTCCTTCATGGATCAGCAGCTTTTGAGACTTGATGTCAGTTTTTCAAGTCTGGAAAATTAAACCATGTTAAATTTGGTATGGTACTCCCCTACGACGAGGTCCTTCCTTTATTCGTACAACACCTTGTCCACATAGGACAGAAAACAATGACACAGCCACGGTTTGACTCATCACCATTCATCCTTCATCTAGTGAGCATTCCTAACTGGGGTGATGCCTTAGGTTTTAACTTTTATATTTTTCAAACCCTGTACTGCCCAGTGTAACTCTCAAGTTTCCTGTAGCTCGTTAAGTGCTGTTCTCTCATGCTCATACGGACGTAACAAAGCCTCTCTAGCTGCTCTCCAAGGACACTCAGACTGTCCTAGGCCCAAGAACTGGAAACCTTCATCTTGGGGAGAGGGGGGCAAGCTCAGAGAAATTACATCATTGGCTGGGTTCTGGCTGGTGAATTTATGCCAATATAAAAGTGTGAAGAACTCATGACCTGTAGTCCATTTTGGGATCCACTGACACAGGACCCTCTGGAGCCCTTAAGTGTACATCTGAAGGCCTTTCAAATAAATACTTCCTTTATTCCTGTCTAGTCTCTGTTTCTAGGTAGCCACTTAAGGCATAAGGGGCAGTAGGTCAGATTTAGGAGGTCATGCTGAAGACATACTGCATGAACCTCCGGCACAAAGATAGGTGCAGGACAGATAGAACAGAAACAGATTCAAGGACCCTCTTAAAAACTCTCCCCAGGCCAGTGAGGTTTAGTATCTTCTTGAAGCACAGTTGTGGAAAGAACTTCAGTTTGTTGGGGTTTTTTTGAAGGCGTGCATCAAACGTTTTTTTATGGTGTTACATTCACAGATGCCATTTTGAATATTTATCAATATTGTCCGTTAAAATGCAAATACAAACTGCAATGTTACTGTAATTAACAGTTCCATACCATATTCCTTTTACAATAAGCAAAATACAAAAGCTGTTTTTATTATTTTACTCTGTTTTTATTATTTTACTCATATTTCCTAATGACAGATATTTGATGGTTGGTATTTGCTTTTAATCTTCATGAATGTATTATCATACTCCTAATGATGAATATAACACTCTTATTTATAGCACAGAGAAGTTCCACAGACATAATTCAGATCACTCCCTGGTTTCACTTTAATATGAAAATACTCCTCATTTTATACAGGTACTTCTCCTCTCAAATAAACGTTCTGTGTCATAACAGGCATCTTAGCCTGCCTTCCAAGGCAACGACCTTGCCCACGTATTTGTATACACAGTGCTGAGCACCCCATACAGCTCAACAGTAACAACAGCAAAGTAATTCTGCATAACAAGCTGTTTTCACAACATCTGCAACCAGTTATTGTCCATTTCCATTAGTGAACACAAAATTGCTACTCCGTACACTCAGCTCCAAGCACAACAATAACCAGATCACTGTAATCTTTTCCAATGCACACATTCACCAACACTCCCTGAACGGATCTAACACAGCCTCCATTCACCCTCCATTCTTAAATACTGACTGTCATAGTCCAAACATTCAGAATTTGCCAAGAAAGACCTCAGTCCCCTCCAATACTCAGTAATTTACCTCACTTATAAGAAGAGCTATATATAGTTTAAATAATACTAGGGGGAATATAGAGTAACTCAAACAATGTAACACGAAGGTTGCTTCAAATTTTAGCAATTTGGCTGAAATAAGTAATTTGCTCAAGATGCTGTTACTTTTTTTCTAAAGCTCATGAAAGCAGAGATAAGAGAAAACATTTCAAATACTTTTGCCTCTATTTTTCTTATCCTGCAAGGGTCATATTCCTGCCTTGTTTTCGTATTTGTGGCTTTCACTGACTTCAAGGTCACTTTTTCAAGACAACAGATGTCACATTTGCATGAAGGAAGCCTAAAGAAATGCACTAACTTTTCACTGTCACTTCTGAACACCACAGATACATTTAAAATCAGGAAAAGTTTATGCAGCTGAAACTTACTCGACATTCCCTGCAGCTCTTGGTTAATACTCGTTGACCTTCTGCTAGCACTTTGCCTCCATAGATACACTTGGCTGTAATTCGAGAGAAGGAGGGAGATTAAAAATGAATTACATCAGTATTTAAGCAGCAAATAAATGCAAGGTATAGCACAACAGTAAAACCAGTATTCACATCCACTGAAAATATATGAATACATTTAAAAAATGATGCATTTTGCTTTCATCAGAAGTCAGTATCACATATAATTACAATCAAAGTAACAAACCATAAATTCATTTTAAGAGAAAGTAGAATCTTTACCCTAACTAAAGAGAGGGAATAGGAACATAAACAATATGCCCTAGACTAAACTGCCTATCATTCAATAAAATATTTTCACTACTGACATCATGTAGAGTAGCTACAGTATTTGTGTTACTAGAGGTCCTCATGACTCACTTCAAGAACTGGAGACATTTATTAGCATACAGTTCATCACGAGAATAATGTAAGCACAGATTTCAATTAAGCCTTCATATTTTTTGTGGGCACAAAGGTGAACTCTTCAACTTGCTGGAGGACTGCAAAAACAAATTACATGCAGCGAATGACTGTACCAAATCAACAAACTGCAAAAATCTATTTCAGAAAAGTATTCTTCAAGCACACATGAAATATGCAGATTTCCCAGGAAACTGAGAGCTCCTACTACAAAATTCTTGTCTAAACTTTTGACCCTTCTGCCAAAGATAAGTGGCTCCACAAATGAACCAACAGACTGAAACACGTGATCATTCCTTCAAGGCAAAGTGGACTAGCTCGGGACTGCTGCCACCATGAAGAAGGCAACCTGCAGCAGGGCCACAGTAGCAAACAGCTTGGTCAGTTATGACCAGAGTTATCACAGTCCCCATGCAAGTACATGTCTAAATTCCAGTTCCAGAGAAGGACAGTAAATCCATCAATTAAAGAGAACAGCTGGACTGTTATGATCTCCCACAAATCAAGTTTCCAGTATAAAAACATCCTACATTACTAACCGGATCAATGCTAAACACTGATAAAATAACTTTCTGCTATGACATTTCAACTGTTGGCCAGTGGAAGTCTGACCTGTGACCCTGAAAGGAAAACTAAAAAGTATGAATCCTATGTTTCAATTGAACAGAGCTTCAAAAGTTTGCAGAGTCAAGCCACATGCACAGAGGAAGTGTTCAGAGTAGTCTGTTCTCAAAAGACACACACTATCTAGGACTGCTTTACCTCAATTTCCCTCCTGAGTGCTCAGGTAAGGGAACAGCTTACAGCTCATGCCAATAGCTCCACAGCAGCAACTGTCATAGCCAGATTGATTCCAAAATTTTAAGCAGAAGAGACTGCTAGATCAATCTTCATGAACCTTCAGTCATAAATTTGCTTCTAATGACTCTTTGTGAAAATGCTTATTTCTTCCATAACAAAAATAAAAGATTTGAGATTTTCAGGATAACTCAGTTTTCATCACCACTAAGGCATTTAAAAGCAGGCTTTCTCCTTTTGGTATCCTACTTTTCTTTGTTTTTCAAAAGCTGCCCTAGTTTTTATGCCCGACTTGTTGTGATCTCACTTCTGAAGAAAGCTTCAGATGAGGAAGCTTCATTTAAATTAGGAATCCCAGTGACTATTTTTAGGAGAATGTGAACTAGAGACATTTCCTTTTTCTTTCTGTCTGTTCTCCTGACATGACTGCTTTTAACAAAAGAATGGACACACTGGAAAGCAAGTTAATGTGCGATTCACAAAAATGGTATTTAAAACAAAATTATAGTCTTTTGCCAAATATCATTTGAAATGCTAACACAAGATGGCAGGGATCAAAACTCAACTGCCTAAACCCCTTAACATATCAGACACTAGAGCTACTTTGTTCATTAACCCTTAGCTAAGACGGGAAAGTGTTCAATAACCCAGCCATTCAATAATCCCTAGAGACAGCAAATTACAACTGATGGTTCTATCAGAGCTAAATAGAAAAAGCACAGAGAAAATAACACCTGCAGTGCAGCTCTTTGGAAAACCTCTGCAATTACTACTCTCTACCTAGAGGTGACTAACTGTGGTCCTAGCACATCATTTTGTCAAGGAGCTGGCGTTTACAATCAATTTCAATCAACTTCCATACGTCTTTTCCCATTGACTGACATGCTGAGTTCTTGTCAGAATAACGAGTCAAGTTTGTGCCAATCACTGACAAAAGGCAAGTTTGATTGTTCATCTTCCCATTACAAATAACAGGAACAGTTTACTCATGAGGGTATACACTGAATCCACAATTTTGTGCCTTACAATTCCTTTGTGTCAGATTTTGACTCTTGTGCATGCGTCCAGTTTCATGAAAGAACTTCCTAGACTTTCAATGTTACAAATAAAAATATTTTGAAAGAAAACAATACAGGCCAGCATGGCCATTTGACCACCCAAGTACTCTGTTCATAAACATCTTTTAGTATGCAGAATATTCATGCTGACATACAGCTGAGAGAAATGAGATTACATAAGAAACAAGAGCGAGTGCAAGATCACAGCTAAAGGATATTTGTGCACAGAACTAATGAATTCAATGACTGAAGAAGGGTGACAGAAGGCTAAAAAAGTGTTATTGTTTTCCTAATAAATCCTAAAATAATTCAACATCCGTGTCTTAATAAATTATTAAAAAGCTCATGCATGAAGTCCGCTCATCTTCCAGAACAGAACAGAGGGGAAAGAGAATGTGTGCTTCTTGAGGTACAACTGGCATTAGTATACAGCTAAAATTTTCATACATAAATTGTCTTTGTTCCTTGTACTACTATTAAAGTAACAAATATTGAATATTCCTTCCATGAGCATTACTTAGCTTTCATTTCCAGAAAAAGGAACTGAAAGCTGACAATAACACCAATCACAAAATTTACTTTGCTTTTCTTTCTTCTCATTAATTTGTTATGAAATTATGGCTCCACACAGTGATACTAAGCCAGGGTCTGATATTCTGTCATGTTTATTTTGAAGAACAGCCTTTTGACTTCAAATAAAAGGCAAAGAGATAACAGCTCGGTTAGTTACTCATCACAAAAGCAAGTTCAGACCATAGGCTTGATGCTCAACACCAACAGGAGATACAAACTGGAGCCAAGTCAGTCTTCCCAACCCCCAACAGGATGAATAATTTTACATTAACAATAGGTAAAAATAGTACCTCAGAAATTTGCAATGCTTGTTCATTTGTCAGCAATTATTTATTTTCTTCTGAAATCATGTTTGCCACTATGACTCATGTTACCTGAATTACCAGGACCTCCGAAAATCATTTCAAAATGTGCCTGCTGCCAGGACAAGTTTAACTCTGCTGGAATAGAAGGCAAAACTGAGAGGTCTGTGTGATGAGCTTACCCTTGCACACTTTGCAGCACTGACTTTCCACATGCACTGGGAGGGCATCGGGAGGACATTCAAGAGGGGGACAGGACATCCTTCGGCATTCCACAACTCCGCTCTAAGCAAAGGATTTTACGACAAAATTCAACTACTGCTGCTGCTATTAGTGAGCATTTTATACAAAACACTAAAAACTATCTAAGTAAATAAAAATAGCATTCTGGATTACAAATTAATCCTTCAGTAACAAATTTAATCCCACCCAACTACAAAATGAGTCAAATGCAGCTGAAGGTGAACTGCCCCATTTTGATACATGTCACTGGTTTTACCACCCATTCCTGGAGCAAAATGCATTAAGTGAAAAACATAAGTCAAGAACATAAGCCCTACTTTCTGTAGGCTGTTCCAATCATTTGAAGATTTGTAACAATCAGGCTTCTATTTTCTCGAGCAAACAAAGACTCTCTTCAGATATTCATCAAATAATTTCAAAGACACAAGTTTTACATACTAATTCTCTTTCTGTTCCTTGTGTTTTTCAGTCTGATAAATGCTGAAAATGAATCTGCAAGTTGTTACCATGCAAGATGCAACTAAGCATCTATGAATACTATTAAGATAATGCCTCCTTTTTGAAAAAGCTACTGCAGTAAAAACAATTCCATCCAACCACAGACAATGCCACCCCTTCACCCCAAAACCACAAAGTCCTCACAGCTAATTAGAACAAATAAGAAAGCATTGTCAAGGGAAAGCAGATTTTATGTATGAAGCTTACAAATAAGCAATGTCAAATTTTTATTTATTTTACTGTTTCCCTTTCTATTGTCCATACTGCCACTAGACGCAAACTATAAAAATAATTCTCAGAGTGAACATTATGTATTTAAAAGTCATTTTCATTAGATCCTATCCTTGAAACTCTTTCAGAAATTCTTACTTTGCATGTGCAATTCCTGCAGTGATCATCTTCAACCCATGAGTCTTTATCTCTGTAGATCAATCCATTTACTTGACAAGTCTTCTCACAATGACAATCTTCCAATTGACTCAGTCTTGTTTCTGCATAATTTAACTATAAATGAAAATAACAATGAGATTTCTGCAATTCGAACATATTATTTAAGAAAGCAAAAACCAGTATACTTATTTTTAGCCAAACCAATCTTGACTACAACCTTTGAAACAGTGAACCAGGAAATCAGCAGGAATAAACTAACCCTATTCCTCAGATTTTGATGGAATCAGTACATGGTCATCCCACATTATGATCAATTGAGAAACCATGCTCCTGAAGCAAACCCTGGGCTTGTGGCTAGCTCTGAACACTCCCTGCTGTTAGAACAAAAATACAAGCTTAATATTTAGCAGAAAATATGTGCATTCCTTCCCTGCCCATCTAAATAACTGAAAGATGAGTTCATAACTGAAAGACCTCTGTTTAAAAAAGTGGGTTTTCTGGCAAAATAAATAACAAAAAATTTTAAAAATTTTACGTGGAAAAACTTTACATGCCAAACTTTACATGTCCAACTTTACATGGAAAATTTTGTGATTCATAAAAATACTCCCAGCTGTATAAACCATGACGTTAATAAACCAGACTGCCTAGTCCATAAATGAACTCAAGTGCTTGATTTTTCTTGATTTTAATCAAAGTCAAGCTTGAACCTTTCTGACTTCCAGCAGGAGAGATTCAGTAGAAATTTTTGTGCTGGAAGTCTTCATGTAACAAACACCTCTGATTACAAAGCACACCCTAGTGGAGGCTCATAATTTACCAAAATAAGTTATATTCCACTCAAAGAAGTGCAGGAGATGCCCAGACTGATTTCAGTAGATTGTTAAAGCCACAAGAATTATTTTAGTCATTATTTTTAAAGAGGAACTAACAGTACTCTAGCACAGTTGTGGGGAATGCTGCAATGTAACACAATCCTTTTCTCCTGAAGCAAATTAACATTTTAGCCAGATTCTAACACCCTGACATACAGAGTGTCTCTATTTAAGGACACAAGATGAAATCAATTGAGCATACCTACTTGAAAGATTCAGAATTTATTCAAATTTTGACAAAAATAAAGTAAGTTTTAGAAGTTTGCATTTATTAGTCTTTAAAAGCTATGTCTCCACAAAACACAGGTAAGAAGAGGGCATAAGGGTGGTTAGCCTGCTACAAGTCATGATCAAATGCTCCCTTCATAGCACTCTGTGACAACCTGCCAGAGACAATGCTCTGCTGGAGCCCTTACATAGGATCTGTGTCCCATCCTGAACCCTCCAAACTCAGGAGAGGTACAGCCCAAGCAGGAGGGAACTTCCCTTTCCTGCCTTCATTCTGCATAACTCGCACAGCTACTAAAATTACCAGAGCCTGAAACCAGTACTCAGATATTTCCTTCACAGGTAAGCCCAGCTGTGAGTCTCCATAATTTTAGTTTATATAAAATGCATATACACATTCATTGCAAAGAGCATTTAAAAGTGTATTCAATGCTGTGATACAGCTGTAACCAAACACAGATTAAGAGAGAAGCTGAAATCCTGGATATAGTGGAGCCTAAAAGCAACAGCTAGACACCAAATCACTTTTTCGAAACATCCTGTTCATCCTCTACATCTGTTGGTGCAGGATCAGGAGCTAGGGATCCTCGCTGCTGTACATTAGGAAGCCCTTCTCTGACCACCTGCCCTGCCACACAGGATCTCTGCCGATAGCTGCACAGCCCTGCAAAGCCTTTACATGCATCATCCCCACAAAATGTACTTGTATCTACATTAGTACCACTTGTGGCTATTGTGACTAGGACTTAAAAGGCAGATACAAACCTTAATGCTTCCTCCCAGACCCCCTATTTTTAACTTGCATTTGTCTACCAAGTTAATTTCCTTTCCCACTGCATGTATTTTTCCTGGACAACAGGAAACAACTGTAACACAACAGTCAGTGGACTGCTGTAAAAGAAAAGGAATTTGCAATGAAGGATTATGCCAGCATCACTTTATGAAAGCACAGAGTCTTTGCAGTACAAATACTGTGTTATTTGCTTCCCCTCATAAAGTACTAGCAAGCAAAAATATAATTAACATCAGAGAAAGCAAGTTACTCAGTACACTGCATAATTGGAACTTGCTCATACCACCAGCAGGGCTCAAAATAATTGCCTCCCTTTCACAGTACAAGCAGAAAACTGAACTAAAAGCTTCACATTTTGCATTCAGATCCAGCCTGTCCAAAGCATGTCAGCTCAGTAAGAGGATTGCCAGGATACCGCATGCACTCCCCAAAAAACAGTTTCCCCTTTCCTGCTGGGAAGGGAAAGAGCATTTGAAGGCAGTGCAGTAAAAAGTATAATGTTTTTACACAAGCAGCACTGCTATGCAAATCCTGTTTTGGAAATTCCTACAATTACTACACTGAGAGTAAGGGCATCTACAGGTTGCTTGCATTTGCACTTAAATCTAAGTAATTAACATGTAAGTGCTGCTTCAAAACAGACAATTAACTGCCCTCTACCACAAACCAGATGGTTCACCAACATTAACCTCAAAAAGTGTTCGGATTCTCCTTTAACACAGATCAGGGGTTTGGTCACCTCTGAAACACAGTTTCCTATCCCAAAATTTCAGCACAGCCTTGCTGAAGGGCCTTGTCTAACACCGAGGTTGCCTGTTTACTGTAGGAGCAGAGCCTAAAGAAAATGTCCAAAATCCCAAGCAAACAAAAATGTCCCCAACACTACAGATTCCCCTTCTTCCTATTCATGATCCAAAGGGGAGAAGAAAGGAAAAAAAACCAAACCCAAGCACACACCACATCACCAGGAGCTGAATTAACTCTTACACTGATAAAAACCATTGATCAAAGGTGATATCAAGGTCAGCACAGCCAGCAGGGTTCACAGGCATTTTCATTTTGGGGTCTCATTTCAATTCCCAGGAAGGAGACTACACCAGTCCTGAAGACTTCACAGGACTTCCCACAAGGAAACATCCCCGCTCTGACACCATCAAATGGTGAGGAAATTGTTGAGTGATTTCACTCTTTTGTTTCTGCATTTATTCCTCAGCATGAAAAGGGAAATCAAGCTAAGGTTTTTTACAAAAAAATCAGACTCTGGGTATTTTGTCACTACTTTAC
Source organism: Vireo altiloquus (assembly GCA_013396875.1). NCBI lineage: Eukaryota > Metazoa > Chordata > Aves > Passeriformes > Vireonidae > Vireo > Vireo altiloquus. Next base: position 733,074 of record VZRF01013122.1, on the reverse strand, counting down.
AAATAATAAAGCAGAGAACAGAAACATTATTAAGTTTAAAAAACAACCATGGAGCTATATCCATTAGACTACTGCAGACAGCAAGAAAAAATAAATTACTATGAAAATTTAGAATAATTTTCATGGTATAAGAAATGGCATATAGAATAAACACTTTCATCTCTGTCTTAGGGAAAGAAAGAAAGGAAATGGGCAACTAACAAAAAACCTTAGGTACCTACTTTTGCAGTCATTTTTGCCAGGAGTTCTTGCAAATCCATGATTCCTTGCACCAGACTTAAGAAATCACTGCAGGTTGGGCATGCTCAATAGAGAAAGATTAAAAAGAAACAGAAAAGAAGAGAAGGAAAGACACAATAACCCATAAATAACCAACAATCTATCATACTAGATTTATCTGAACATAAAATGCAATCTGTTTATACAGAATTTTTGCCTTCTGGAAGTCAGCACATGCAGAAATAACAAGCCTGAAAGTATTATTTTTAAAGCAAAGAAACAATCTGTGTGAAAAATTTAAAGTAGAGAAAATAAAAACGTTGCTACTTACTGCGATTCAGATTAGGACACTGTGTTATATATCCATTAGGTATAAAGACGACTTTCACATCTTGAATAATACCCTTTGTAAAAGAAGAGAAAACTGGTAATACAGATTACAAATATTAACTTAAATCTGTACAAGCTCTTTCACAAGTAATTTCTTCAGTGGATACAAAAAAAATTACCAGCTCACTCTGCTTGTGAAGAAAGTAACTGAAGATGAACAAAATATAACAACTCCTCCTATATTTCTGTGTGTTTGGATATTACAGCGATAATACTGCTTTTTCCTTTAGTAATCGCCGAATATAAGCTGCTTAAACATCTTTAAATGGGGTGAGACTGGCAAAAAAAGCAGTGGAATAATATCCATTGCTCAAGCCGATGACACACTTTTCCAAAAGACAAAAAAAACCCCACAGTAAAACTCTTTACTTTTTTAGCCAAGTAAACTGTGAAATCAAACACTGAAAAGACAAGTACATAGTGCCAAATATAACTAACAGTTTACACTTCCACTGCTTGGTTTCATTAAGCCTCCTAGCTCTGTATCTCAACAGGCAGTCTGGGCAATCGTGCCATCAGTCAGCATTAAATTCCCTGCCTAGCCCAGGCAGACGGAGAGATGTCCCTTGCAGCACTGGCAGGTCAGAGCCAGCCAGGGCAGGTTCAGGCTCCTGAACCAAAGCAGGCATGGCAGTGGGGAGGCAAGACCCATGGGTCCAGTGCCCACTGCACCCTGCATTGTCCCTGTCCTGCAAGGATATTCCCAGTGGAAGCAGCAGAGGCCCAGTGTCCCTGCAAACCCCAGCCCTGAAGAACTTCAGACACTTCAGACAGTCCAGAAAATGCTGAAGCTTGTGTTTGCTCTTTCAAGCTCAGGACGAAGCTTCTGCTGAAGCTTTGACTGTGCAATGTAGTCACTTCACGGGATCTAGTGGCTTTAATAATATCATGGCCAGTAAGGGAGAGGAGCAAGGGAAATCAAGGGACCTCTGGTGCTGGTATTTGCACTTCCCCCGACTGTTAATCAGACACAGCTCTATCTCCTCATAGACACAGAAAAATTTCTTTAATCTGAAAAGAAATTTATCATGGCAGCAGTTATTCTAATTAAATTACTGATTTGCCAGACTGTGCCTTAATTTTCAGTTAAACTGCAATAGAGTGAATTTTTTAGACCAAGGACATCATCATCACTTGCTCATAGGCACTTAACACTCCTCCCATAAATAGAGGCCTCAGTCCTGAAAGCCTGGCAAGTAACATTTAACATTTATATGTTCATCTGTTAAAAGAGTAGAATGTAATCACCAAGCACTGTTTCCTGCTTACTGTCTCATGATCAAATATTAACTGAAAATATTAACAGAGATAATCAGATCACCCTTTCTTGCAGAAATATATACATTTATTAACCTTCTCATCTATGAGAATAATGAAACCATAAGTAATAAAAAGTAATAATGTCACTGGAACATCCTGAAAGCCATTTTACATACTTTCTGTCAGCAGCCATCAGTGAGAAATGAGAAGATGAGGCATAAAAACATATTTCAACATTTAAGCCTCTGCAGCGAAAAGCTCAACCAAGAGTAAATGAGATTACAAAGTTCCACCAGACTAAATCACCTAGCTAACGAGACACCATCCAAAGAGAAGTGATTTTTTCTTCAGGGTTTTTTTGTTGTTGTTTGGGTGGGTTTTGTTTGGTTTTAGGATTTTTTTACGGGAGTGGAGGGGGGAGGTTGGGGTCTTTTTGTTAGTTTGGTTTTTTTAGGTGCATCTTCAAATGCGTTTGTTGCATCAGAGTCACACTCCTCAATTGTCTTTTGGACAAATTTGAATTTAGACACAGTCTGAAGAGGAAATGGAACTATTTTGTGTGTCTTAACTTCTGGCTACATGAAAGCATATTACTTTGGAAAAACATATGAATATGAACTTTAGTTCACTAACATAGATGACTTCTAGGTCTATAAACCATCTGAAACAGAATTACTATGATCAAACACAGAAGTAAACTTTCCAAGGGCAGAAATTTTGCTGATGTATTTTTTTAATAGAAAGACTTCATTGTAGGCAAACACTTATTACAGCCATAATTATTGAAGCAAATATGAAAAAACTCTGATTATTCCTGCTTCAGCATTAAGTCTAGGCTGCCAAGAGCTTGGATTTGTCCTTAACAGTGCGATGTCAATGGTCAAAAGTCTTTCCAGTTTTTCCCTTCCCAAGAAGACATCACCTTTACGTTATCAATAAAAACATTTGGCTAATGACAATCAAAGCTTCAGCTCAGCATCAGGACTTGCTAGCTTGAAGAGTCTTCATCTGGTGTAGGCAGATTACCAGCTACAAGATGAAATTCAGGTCTGCAGTTTTAAATATCAAGCCCATTCCATGAGAACATAATGCAAAAAGCCCAGTTTACTGCACTTCTCAGATACCTACTAAATAGAACAGTCCTCCCACATTCTGTGAAAAGGCTCATATATTCCATGAGCTCTCCACTTCTGCATTTTCATTTCCTCCACTGCCTTTCATCCTCTTTAAAACCTACTTCTCCCACAGAGATAATGTGAGTCACACAGCTGTGCAAGTTGCACTGGCCAGGGCCGGGAAAGGCTCTGCACGGTGGCACCAGCAGATGTGCCTGAAACCCCTGTGCCTTGGCAAAGCCATGCCAACACCCTCAGATTTCCACTCCATCAGCACTGTGCTGCTCCACTTAGGGCAGCCATGCCAGGCACCTGAACGTTGCCCTCAGCACTACACTTAGTTTCACCTTAGTCCATACAACTCCGAGTCCAAAATTATTACAGTCATATGACTATATAAATTATATACATGATATTGTGCAATAAAAATACCAACATGTTTCTCAAGCACCTAATATACAATCCCCAGATACAAGCAGGATCAATAGAGTCTGCTCTAGTAGTTATGAAAACCACTGTCTTGCAACATAAATCACCTTCTCACCAATGCATTAATAAGCTCATTTCTGCAGTAGCACTTTGGAGGGACCCTTAGGGGAAGGGTTCTCCTCAGCAATAAAACAAATTTTGCAGATAATTCTGATCCTGACAGCAATCAGATCCATCCTAGAGAGTGTTCCACGGATATCTGGCATCACTCTTTTTCTCCCTTCAGTTGCATTTGCTTCAGCTTCCTAACGTGATGATAATGGTATTCTCTAGCCCTGAAACAAACCCTGAGTTTGTGTGGCTGTCCTGGCTCAGGGTTAATTTTTGCAGTAGCCAGGAGGGAGCACAGCTGGGACATGGAGATTATTCTACAGCACCTCATACCATTGCAGGAGGCCAGGGAAGGGACTTTTTCTTCCATGGAGGAAGAGTTCCCTATGGTCAAGAAAATGTGGAGGAGGGAGCCATGCAGTACTATCTATTATCAGGAATATTTATCCATGTAAATAATTTCATTTCCTATACCTTTTGTTAATAATATTGTTGCTATTACTGTTCATTTTCTTATTACTCTTTCCAGTAAATTGTTCTTATCTACACCCATCATCTTCACCTTTTGTGCCTCTAATTCTGAACTCCATTCCACCACAGCAGAAGGGGGAAGGAAAAGAGGAGTGAGAGAGTAAGGTGTGATTCAAGAGAGTGTCAGTGGGGGGGTACTGAATTGGGGAGTACCATTCATGAACCACAACAGCCTTAATTTATCCACCTCTTATTCTACACCTCTTATGTCCCACCCAGATCTTACACTTTCCAACTATAAAGATACAGCTATAAATAAATATACACAATCACAGGTATCATTTCTATAGTCAGTCAAATACCCTTGTGGTATATGTTGTGCTTCCCTGTCTCTCTGTTTTACCGACCAAGTGGATCCAGGTTCTTGAGCAAAAATAATTCCATGGCAGGGTTTACCTTTGCTTGAGTTGCTCCTCTCTGGAATCACCACAGCATTCTTTTTGCAAATACTGTCACTTTATGAGAGTCCTATAGCTGTTCAGGGGTGAACTCCCGAAACACTGGAGCAGAGAATTTCTCTAAACACCAGCCCATTTTCTCCAACATCCCATGACACTCATGATTATTCCTCCTCAGGACAGATCTCCGAATGACCCTCCCCGAAATCTCTGTCCTGACTCTAAACATGGTATTGTAGACCATACTGAGAAAACACAGCAGACACTGCAACAAGAGCATGCCTTCCTTAACATCCAAATGAATTCAAAATTCTCAAAAGCTGCTGCAACAGGCCTGAAGGAGGAAAAGGGGATGAAAAGTTGTGGAAAATCATCCTCCCCTCTTTACCCCAGAGACTGATTATGATCATGTAAGCACCTGAGGTAAGGATAGGAGAGCAACACTGAACACACACCCAAAATGACCCTCATTGCCCTTCATGTTATCAAGTCATAAGCAGATATCACACAGTACAGTAACAAAGCAATCCTGATCCCTCTCCCTGCACTGAAAAAGAATATTGTGAGGGGCACATAAGGGAATAGACACAGGGTTAGACAACACACCCATATGAACAAGCCAAGCAACATTGCGGCCAGTGCTCCACACCTAATACCACAGATGCTTAAATCAAATTAGTTTTCAACCTGCTCTGGCTCTGTTACTTCCACCCTTTGTGCCACACACTGGCCACCAATAAAAGCTGTCCTGGTTTAGGAATTGTACTCCCTAATTCAGTATCCCCACCAAGACTCTCCCAAACCACAGGCTGTTCTCTCTCAATTCCCCTTCCTCTACCCCACCCTGCTGTGGCAGGATGGAGTTGAGAACTGGAGGCACAAAAAATGAAGATCACATAGATAGGCACAATTCACTGGAAAGAGCGATAAGAAAATGGCCAACAAAACATAACAAAACATATAAGAAAAGAAATTATTCACACAACAAGCATTCCCAATAATAAACAACACTGGATGGCTCCTTCCACCATGTTTTCTAGACCAGAAGGAACCATTTCTCCATGGAAGAGAAGGTGTTCTCCTCACTGCCTTTGCGTCAGGGGGTGTAAAATAATGTCCATGTCCCAACCATGCTCCCTCCCAGCTACTGCAAAAATTAACCCTGTCCTGCAGAGAGTCAGGACAGCCACACAAACAAACCTGAAGGGTCATCACATAGTTTTCAAACTAAGTAGCTCATAGGAGTCCCTTCAGAGCAAACAAACCAAGCTCTCTTAATCTGCTCCACATCTGCTCCCACCACTGCTATACCACAACCACTGTCTTGGCTGAACTCTTGAGTGCTTGGCTGTGTCAGGTAAGTTACAACCAGCAAGAGATACCAGGAACAAGGAATGAGAGATTTCAGTTCCCTTGATAACACCACAGAGCACTTCATTCCCCAGCAAGGCCACGCACACAGCAGGACTGCTTGTGGAACAATCACTGTAAATAATGATGTGGAACAAAAGCACAGATACAAAAAGTGCAGCAGCTGGACAGTGACTTAGGACTATCATATCCCCTCCTGCCTCTTCTGATATACCAAAGAATTAAAATCTAATATAGCTATGAGACTATGACAAAAATGTGCTTTAAAGCTACTCGTTTATGGAGAGAAATAACAATTAATGATCATTCAAATAAGAAAACTTTAGGAACGGCAGAGACGATATTCAGAACAGTATCTTTTGTGCTTTTCCTTACACACATTTTCATGGCTCCAAAACACATAAAAAAATGCTAATTCTTTTTTAATGCTCTTATTTCCCTGCAGATCTCTGTTTACATTAAGGAAAATATATCTCTTTTTTTATACTCTTAAACACTGAAACAAATTCCTCTGGAAAAAAAAGGGAGATCCTGCTGAGCATATAAATACATGGAAAGAGATGTGTACTCTTTACAAACTGGCAAAATTCCAAGTTTTTGCAATGAGGAACGTAAAAAAAGTAAGACTTCTGAAACTCTCAAGCAGGATTAAAAAAACCACAACCAATTATATTTCTGCCCTGAAGAAAGTTAGTAAAATATTCAAACATGCATAAAGCAAAGTAAGGCACTTGTCGGCTTTCATTATGATCAATAAAAATTGTCAGTTCATTAGCATATCATTACCTACCCTGCTGTTTCCAAAGTGTTAACATGTAGAAATATTAATTTACAAACATATAATATCCAAGAGTTCTGAGGCTCTGACTGCTTGCATAAAATAAGAATTTAAGACAGGCAACTCCAATATAACTTCTTCCTTTTCCTATGTAGCTATAAACATATGTTTACCATCTGTGGAATAGTGGGAAGCAGCTGAGGTAAAAAACCAACAGCTGTAGAATAAAATAATACTATCAATTTCACTTCACAGTGACAGCTCAGCTGCTGGAGGATGAAATGCACTCTAGGTTCTGAGCAACCCTCAGATTATCATTTAAGTTAAAACTTGGCTTTTACCTGTTTCACAATTAGAATTGTTAGCTACCATGCTAAAGTTTAGCATAATTGTCCTAGCTTTTAGGAAATTTGTCTTTGAGGAGACATCCTCAGAAAAGAGGCAACTTGTAAAATTGTCTTAGGAACTGACAGCTTCACAGGGAAGCCGAGTGGGTGGTAAATCACCTTGGCAACAAATCCATGCCCAGATTGACGATAGGCAGATTGGCCTATTGCTGCTCTATAGACTCCTTTCACAGATAAACACTTGTACTGTGTCTTGTTATCCAAAGCTGCAGTAAATATCAGAAACTTTTACCTTGTAAACAAGCTGTTTACAAACTGTCCACAGTTCCTACCAAATTTCATACATATCATATTTCGTGAGTCTAAGACAACTGATTGGAAGTATCTTCTTGACTAGTCATTACTTTCTTTCTTCACATGCCATTTCATACCTGCTTACCTTAAAGAACCCATGTTTCCTGTTTCTCTGTCCAAGCCATAAATTGCTTTCAGGTGTCAAATTCGTTTCTGGGGGATCAATGACACGTTCATAAATCCTGTAGAGGGAATAGATTGCATTTACTTGAATTTTCTCTTTCCTCTGAAAACTTCCTTGACAAAATCAGGTAACAATAAAAGATGGAAAATAGAACCAAAAATAAAACCCCTAAAAATTTTCATTAAAAACAGTATTTATCACTGATCATGGTGAAGAAAGCGTATTACAACTTTAAAATTAAAAAAAAAATAAAATCACAAATATATGAAGGCTCCATAAAAATGAAACTCTACTTGTGCAGCTGTGCAGCACTAGACAAAAGAAATACAATGCCAGAACCCACCATAGTACAGAAAATAATAAAATAGGACCATCCTAGTCTAGGGATGTATTTCAAAAGCTACCCTAGAGAAAAATCACACACAAGATGCAACCAAATCCAACAACTCCTTGGGGCTTTCACACTGGTTAGAATTTTGAACAGAATTCACCAAACAACTTCATGCCACTCCACTCCCTTTTTCTCTTCCCTCTTTATTTGCATCATTCATCCTTGCATGTGGAACTTTCTCCCCTTGTTATTGGATTGGCTCAGGCTGGGTGCTCACCTCCCCTGCACATCCAGCTTGTGCCTGTCACTAGCACAGGTCTGGCGCAGAATGGGACCTCTTTATATATGCCTGGCATCCAACAGTGACAGCAGGTACTATGAGGTCCATAAGCAATCTTTATGTACTGCATAAACTTGCACATGACTGCAGCAGTCTGCATACCAAATTTCTAAAATTAACTCATGAAAAATTGCTGTAACACAATTTTTAAATGAACAAAGTATTTAGAGTTGTAAAATGGTTTTCCTTGGGGTTTTGTTTGTTTATTTTTAGAAAAGCTGTAATGAAGTTTCCATAACAACTTTTCCAGGAACACAGACTGCTACAATGATATCATCATTTCAGAACATGAAAAATTCAAGGCCAGAGTTACTGACCCTGGATTCTCATATTGCCATGTCACATCAGAGGGAGCCATGAACTTACTGCTTCCTAAGAAAAACAGCATGCTTAGTAAGGATTATGGAGGAGATGATGAAATCTTTTTCTATTACTGTCCAGTTTACAGGGAGTGTGCATTGCTGTGTAATGACACCAGTGTGACAGCTAAGAGAAGGGACTCTGAGTCTGCCAAGACCCTTAGCTTAAAGAGGTGAAATTATCTGTGATAAGATTATTTTTCTTTCTTTAAAGCTCTGACTTTAAAAACAAACATGAAAAACAAACAGCAAAGGAAAATAGAAGTCAATCAACTGAACTTATCACACAGTTATCTTCCCAATTACACTCCAGGTTTCTAGCAGAAGCTCACTAAGTGTAATCAGTGATTTTTCATGCTGTAACTTGCTATGGGTATTGGGTTTGTATTGCAAGGGTTTGGTAGCAAGGGGCTGCAAGGGTGGCTTCTGCAGCTGAGAAGCTGCCAGAAACATCCCCCATGTCCTGCAGAGCCAGTGCCTGCCAGCTCCAGGATGGATCCGGTGCTGAGGCTGAGTCTGTCACTGATGGTGGCAGCACCTCTGAAATAACATATCTGATAAGGGAGAATAGTTACTCAGCTACAGCATTTCCATCGAGGGAGAGGGGTGAGAAATGTGTGAGAGAAACAGCTCTGCAGACACCCAGGTCAGTGCAGAAGGAGGGGGAGAAGATGCTCCAGGCACAGGAGCAGAGATTCTGTGGGGAGGCAACTGTTCCCCTGGAGGTCCTTTCCCCATCCCCTCGGTGCCATCTGTGGGGAGGAGGCAGAGAAACATCAGGACTAAAGATAAGCACAAGAAGAAGAAAGGGATGGGTGGAAGGTATTTGGTTTTACTTCTCATTACCGTACTCCGATTTAACTCGTAACAAATTAAAATAATTTCCCCAAGTAGTGTGTTTTGCCCACAACTGTAACTGGAGAGTCATCTCCTCCTACCCTTATCTAGATCCACAAGCCTTTCACTGTATTTTCTTCTCCCTTGTCCAGTTGAGGAAGGGAATGACAGAGTGGCTTTAATGGGCATCTGGTCTCCAAACAGGGTCAAACCCACCATATCATATTATTGGAAAGTACATATATTTGCAGAGGCCAGGAATAACATCCCAGTATTAAACAACTTCTAGAAAGATCTAAAAAGTTATGTCAAAGTACAGAGTCCTGTATTCCACCCAGTTTTGTTATCAAAAAAAGGAGTAAACTATTTGTCAAGATGAAACAGAAGCAATATATAAAACTAAAGGCTAACACTACTTTTTTTTTTAAAAGGAACAAGAAAAATCGAACTTCAGAACAAAACAGTTATATGAAAATCACAGCTTAAGAATGTGAGTATAGGAGTCAGAAGACTTCTTGTAATACTTGTAATTTCATTGTTAAAGTTTATTATAATTATCATCAGCCCTAACCCATCACGTTTCATGAGCATGATATATTCAGTGCTCCAGGAAATTTCTCTCTCTACTGTTTAATTAGGTCTATCTATAAAATTACCATGCTGAGCTGTTTTACCTGTCCAAACAGCAAAAACAATAAAATATTCTTTAAAAGCAGGTTTTGAGAATTACAGGAATTTTGCCTGCACTGTCTCTATCAATAATTTAAAGTGTAAGTAGAGGCCTTCTGTCATACCTCATGCAAAATTGAACTACACAAATGCAAAACTGCTGCAAAATACTGAATGAGGAATAAAGAACTGACATGGTCCTTGAGCATGAGCTCCTTGAGAGCATGTGCACTAAATTACTCTATAATATGAGGAATTCATCTTTGTATATATTGCAAAGTTTTATTCATGATTTTGGTTAATAATGCCCTCACTGAAAAATTTTTCATCTCCTGAAAAGGCTAGTCAATATTCAATAAAGAACTCCATTTCTGCTAACAGATAAAATCCCAGTGCTGACCAAGTTCAACAACACTACTTATTGAAAAATATTTGACTTTTATTCACCTGGCCTAGTTAAAGTTGATAAAGGAACTCTACAATATTTACCTGCAATTGCATATTAAAAAAAAAAAAAAATCAAAACCTGACATTGTTATATGACAGTTCAACAACAGCAAGTTAGGAAAAAATAAGAGACAGGCTAATGTGGCCTATCTTGTCTTTTCTAATGATTTTAACACTCTTTCAACCTGTGTGGAAAGGGCTGCAGTGTCCTTCTTCCAGTGTCTTCACTGTCATCCTTAAGACGCAAAAGCTCAAGATTCCCCATGTTCCTCTACTGTTCTACTCTAATTCAAATTAAATTTCTGAAGCAGGTATTTACTTTAAATTAAGGGCTTAATTAGTTTGTGCCTTATTCTACATCTATCAACAAGGCTGGTTTGTTTCCTTTTCCTTAGATGTGCCCATGAAATAACACACTTAGGAGTCACGAGAGGGCATGAGATGTAGATCAGTCCTTGATTATCTTTTTGTGTTGAAAGATGTTTTGGTTGACACCATTTGATTTACAAACTATGTGAATTTACTTTACTATTGTATACAGTTAAACATCAGCAAAAAAAAAGCCCTGGCAAGTATACATACAACATATTGCTACTCCTGTAAGCCCCTCTATACTCTTGGGAAATTGAAAAGGTCAAAAAGCACGTCACTTAGAAAAAAATTAAAGAAAAAAAATGAAAGAAAACAAAGAAACCCCAAACAAACAAAAAACAACAAAAAACCCTCCACATTAAGCTTCCACATCACTCACTTTGCCTTACTTGACTTTCTGGGCTGAGGTGTGTCACCTTCTATGGCTTTATACCCGTGTGACCAATACTCTGTATTTGGCATATGAATAGCTAAATTATACACTTCAGCTTATGAAGTGCTGGTCTAGGGCTCCTTGGAGACCAGTTTCCAATACATTTGGCTTTGATACTAACACAGAGAAATGCACAATACACTTCACAAGAAAAGGAATGCTCAGAAAGAGGACTCAGGGGAGCTGTGGTCACTAAAACTGCTGCAGACCGAATAGCCCCTCCAACATGAGGAGACCTAGGTCTCCAGGTTAATGGAAGCTCTACTGCATACTTCAGGCTTTCAGATTTATGATTGCTGCATTCAGTTTCCAAGACAAAGCTTGATTCGCCCCTACTTTATGCCAACATATTTCAAAAAAGCTAAACCATAGAACTGTGGTAATAGAACAATGAACCAATCCTATTGTCTTGAAATGCTCATGCTCAGAATACATTCACTAACCACTGATCCATTTAGCAAAATACAGTAAGAAATACATCTGTTAATCAACAAATACCCATTATATTCTCATTTTTTTAATTTGTATTTCTACCTTATCTGCACGCTTTGATTTATTAAGTATTCTTGTGCAATCATCAGAAACAGCTCTCTCAAGGACACGTTCCAAAGAGGCGCCTCTGCTATAATGAGGACAATATGCAGAAAATAGAAAATCTATAAAATAATGAGTGGATTCCCAAAAGGAGGCATCTCTAAAATATTTGTATCCTAATTCACATACACACATCTTGCTCTGTACAGAGGAAGAACTTCTCTAGAAATCAAGCTCTGTTGGACAAGGGGATAGCTCCTTTCCATGTACTCAGTATAAATTATTTTTAGCATCTTTGTAATATGTAAATATACAGTGGTATAATGGTATATATCTAATATAGAATGGTAAAAAAGGGAAATACCCTCATTTTATACATGTGCAGACTGAAACAGACAGGCTGTTCAACCAAGATTACAAAAGATGGAGTCTCTGCCCAAGATCTAAGCCTTTAGACTGGGCATGACTGAGGCTTCTTCATTACCTCACACACTGGGTCACACTACTTCTGGAAAAAACATGACCTGGAATTGTCTCTTGCAGTGAAGATGATTTCTTACACACAACTTTTATAAGCAAAAGTAAACCCTTGAAGAGTATTTCTGTTTTTGTGGAGATGCAGCTCTACATCATACATACAGTATTTGCCATGCCAGAGACATTTTTGAACTTGCTGCAATATTCATGTAGAACATGAAAGTAAACTTTATGTCTGCTCACATTAGATCCATCAGCCAACACGAACTGATCAGGAGGTACCACTGCCTAAAATTCTGAACCATAAAACAGACTGCAACTCAACAGTCACTACAAAGCAGCACACCAAATCATGACATTTTCAAATTCTTCCACATCTAAAATACAAGTAAGTTACTAAAAAAGGAACGTGCCTTCTTCTGTTTGCAGGCTGGATATGAAAACCCTGAGATTAGCCCAGCTGGTTAGAGCATGGAGCTAAATAACACCAAAGTTGAAGGTTTGATCCTCATATGGGCCATTCACTTAAGAGCTGGACTCCGGTCCTTGTGGGTCCCTTCCAACTCAGAATATTCAGTAGCATTTGTAAATACACACAGCCCTGAACCGCACTGATCAGGCCTGAAGCAGAGGTTTAGACTGTGGGAGTATAAAAGCCCAGGGGTTCCTCTGTTTGGGGTCCCTCCTCAGAGGGAAGCTATAAATTTCCATGTAGAGAACAGGTGCTGAATTCATCACACCCGACTTTAAGTCTCAAAAGTTCATACCTACAGTGGAGCTAGTTCTCTAGACTCATTTAATGAAGAGACATAAATGTTTCTAGGGTGTGATTCATCTTACAGTAAATGAATCACTCTCTGAAGGCCCTTCAACAGCTGCACAGGAGCCCTTCCTGACATCAGGGTGAATCATCAGAACAGATTTTTGCAATTCAAAGCCTGATGCTCAAAAATTACACTCTCTTGCAACCATTCATTACTCTGTATACATCCATCTGGATCTTCAGATCCTTTAAATACACTGATGGGTATAGAAAAGTTCTGTTCCTGGCAGTCTTTGAAACAGCACTCTCAACTTCTGTAAAGAAAGTCAGAGGAGAGAAGGAAGTTCCCCGTTTTGCATCAATCTTTCTCCTAATCTAATTTGCAGGGGTGTTGACCACCTTTGACCCTCACTATCATCTCCAGCTGAGCCTGCAAAAATATAGTACACCTCTGAAATAGCAAATGAGGCCTCCTAACACAGCCCATCATATAAAAATAATCAGCTGCTTCAAAAAGTTTGTCCAGCATGTTCTCTGAAACACCTGCACAGAAAAACTGATTGATTGTATCAGTTCCTAGCTTTAAGATACAGTATAGGCATTTGTCTTTATATCTAGTCTTCCAAAGAGATTAAGAATTGATTTTAAAAATAAATACTAGGATATCTTTACATATTCCTCTTTCAACCCATTTTCTATATGCTTCCCAGTGAAAATGTGTCAACACCAATGTGATTGGATTTTCTTGATAGTGTTTACAGATAGGATGCATTATTTGACATGCATTCAGTTCTGAAGCAACTTTAACTGAATTATTCATTCAGTTTCCAGTGGTTTTTTTCAGAAAAATAAACTTCTTGAGGGAAATTTTGATTTTTTTATTGCTATCTCCTCTGCCATAGTATAGGAGTTCACAATCATTCAACAGAGGAAAGCAATTTAGATTAAAATCTTGGGGTATGAGGGAAGCCTTTTCTTATTAAATTTTGAATATACAATAGTAGCTGCCAGCTATTTAATCAAGTTATTGTTCAGCTTTGGGAGGAAAAAAAAATAGGTCTCCAGTAACAGCATATGCTACGTAAAAGACTCAAGAGTCTTTTTAAGAGTTTAAGTTCTCTTCAAGGTCTGTCCCTCAAATGATGTCACTGATTTTCCTGTATAATCACAGAGAAAGTTAATGTACTCTATTTTTCACTTTAATTATTCCAAATTACAAATCAAAATCTAAAAATAAAAAATCATCTAAATAAAATTCTATTTTAAAAACTCTTCTTTTTTCTCATTCAAGAAAAATTCAGGAGAAAATTCAGAAAAATTCCTGTTAACAAAGAGGAGGCAACTACACAAATGCAAGTGAAGACGGGTACAAGAGCACATTTCACTGTCAGGTTTTGGGGTTTATTCTCCACATATTAGTTGAATAAGGGTGAATTCATGGAGGTATTATCTGCCTGTGTGGGGCTTTCATTACAAAACCTATTATGCTCTTCAGTTTCTTACAAATTTATCCATGAATTTTATCAGCACTTCTTAAGCACTAAACTAAAATAAATCATTATTATCGACCTAAAGTAGAGGACTGGACCCATTATATGACACAGCAGTGCACCCATGAAGGACAGAAATGCCTCTGTTAGAGTTGCCTCTGTGGCAACTTTCATTTGGAGAACCTGAGGCAGATTCCAACACCTTTACAAATAAGGTCAATATTATGAATTTTACTTGCAAATGACAAAACGGATACAAATGGTTCCTGACAACAACAGTGTAAAGAGCGTCTAAGCCCTAACAGTCCGCCTGCAAGGCTGCAGTGTTTACCCATCTTCACGCAACAAAAAACAGCAGTTCTGGAAGTGCAAAAAACCCAGAAAATAGGTTGAGTCAGACTCTAAGCAGAAATAGAAATCTGGCCAATTGCTCAGGGTTGTCAAAAGTTGTAAAGAGAAAAAAATATACCAAACTATGAGATCAACTGTATCTTACATGTGATGGATCCAGAGCAGGGCTTTCAGTCTCAAGACAGCTTCTTTCATATCCAAATGGTTATTACATTTCTCAGCTTTGGCAACTGCTGCTTTTGGCTTTTTGCTTCTTCAAAGCAGCTGGTACAGTGCCACACGCTGGATTTGTGACCATAACAGTGTGGGTACCACACCCGCGTTTTAGCTGATGTTCAGCAGTGCTTGCACAGCGTCAGGGCCTTTTCTGCTCCTCACACTGCCCCACCCGTGAGGGGCCTGGGGGCACACGAGAACCTGGGAGGGGACACAGCCAGGACAGCTGACCCAAGGGATACCCCATGCCATATCACATCACACTTAGCAATACAGGCTGGGGGAAAACAGAAAGGGCACGGCATGTTTGGAGCTATGGCATTTCTCTTCCCAAGTAAGCATGATGTGAGACAAAGTCCTGCTTTTTCCAGGAAAAAAGCTAAACACCTGCCAGCTGATGGGGATGTGAATTAATTCTTTATTTTGCTTTGCTTTACCCATTGAACCATCTTTATTTCAACGCACCTTTCCTCCCCTGCACTTTGATCTTTCTGATTCTCTTCCCCATCCCACTGTAGAAGCAGCTGCTATGTGGTGCACAGCTGCCTAACAGCACTAAACCACATAGCAATGGGTATTTTTAGGTAAATCTGAGCTCAACAGCATGTGGCTCCTGGCCCTGGCATTGCCCATAAAACTTTTACATAATCTACAGGTAGCAGAAGCACAAAAGCAATGTACTTGTCAGAGGTTTTGGTGAAGATGATAATTTTTGCCATATTCAGCAGAATTTAAGGTGGTGCCCAGGGCAAAAGAATTCTTCCTCTGAAGTGCCGAGGTGAATGTCATCTACATATACAGATTTTTCTTATAAAAATCAATGTGCACAACTTCTATGGATTAATGTGAATTCAGGACTTTTAACATCTCTGCATAGAGCTGAGAGCCACACAGATCAAATGCCACTTTTCAAACAAATATGTGACTCTCCAAAGGTATTTTAGCATCTCTTTATAACTTGTGAGCAACTATCACTATCTAGCTACCAGAGCATAAAACACATAGCAGTAGGGTTTTTATGATGCACACTAGTATCCACTACAGTCAAGGAGACAAATACACTTATAAATGAGAACAATACTAAAACTCACAGGGTCCCTAAAAGACACCCTTTAACCTCAGCAAGCTTTGAAGCTCGGGTTCTAAACCAGAACACTGAATAAAGCAAACTGTTAACAAGAAAGCTAAAAGCACAGCACACTCATTTGTTACCATACCAAGTAACATACCAAAAGCCCATCTCAGATGAACCAAATGTTCAGAGTACATCCCAGATGCAAAATATCATCAAACCAAGTCTGAGCAATTAAAAGCAGATTCTAGAAATAAGAGGAAGAAATTAATTCAGTGGGTTCTTTCAAGATATAAAAAGAAGAAAAGCTCCTCTCCCACAAATTAAACAAAAAACCCTTAGAGCAAGATACATCTGAGATAAAAAAACTGTATTAGAGTATCTATGAAACAAGTAGTAACCAATTAAGCCTATCTTACACCAGAAAGTGAAAGAGGAAGAATGTGCATCAAAATAATGGCACAAAGAAGGTCTTGCAGCAAAACAAACCAAAATAAAATTCTACCAGAACAAAGGGGTAAAACCATGGTTTATGCCATCTCCATTTTGTCATGAAAAAATAAAAAAAATCTAAGATTGCTTTTGGGGTTTGTCACAGGGTGTTTATTGAGTGAGAACTGGCTGTGCTGAAACCTTGCTTCTATTCCATCTGCCTGCCCCATAAAGGGATGTGCTGATTCCTGGCCCAAGACCTGCAGCACATGCATCTTCACTCTGGAGTTACAGCAGAACCTGAGACATGATAAGGTTTTACAGCTTTGGAACAGCCCCTCTTCACAAAATATATGCAGCCTTTGTTGTTCCTTTTGTTCTTCCTTTGTCTCAGGCTCCTCTCAACCCC
Source organism: Vireo altiloquus (assembly GCA_013396875.1). Lineage (NCBI taxonomy): Eukaryota > Metazoa > Chordata > Aves > Passeriformes > Vireonidae > Vireo > Vireo altiloquus. The sequence continues at coordinate 716,115 of VZRF01013122.1, read as the reverse complement.
AAAGTTGATTTATCTGGTATAGTAAGATAGGAGCAATTGTGAGAAGAACCAGGCTTTTGATTTCAACACTTTTTGCACTGCTACAAAAGATACATTTAAAATTCAGTCAGCCACAAGAAACATTTCTACTAAACAGCTTCTTTCCCCCTTCCAAAAAAACATCTGCTGAGAAGTTAATTGCTTTACAGGGTATCTTGTCACAGGATCATCTCATCAAGGGCTTCATGTCATCACTAAAGGATTTGTATATAATCATAAAATAACCTCATCCATATTCCAGAGCCAATTTGCTGCAGAGACTGAAGGCAACTTCAGGCTGAGGATTGCAAGCTTTGCCTTTGCTGCCACACTCATGCCAGGGCCCTGCCTCTGGTGTTGTCTCAGCACTGTGCAAAGGCACTCAGCTCTCCCTGTAGCTGCCACACCTCCTCCCCATTAGCCCCTGGCTCTGTAGCACTAATTCCATGGCCTCATTCCCTGTTCCTCAGCCCTTCCTGCAGGTTCATCAGATAACCCACATTTCCCTTTTCCCACGGCATTTTCCAACTGTCCAGTTTAGTCTTGGTTGTTTGAAAGATAACATTACACTCTCTCCACAACAACTAATTGGCCATGGCTGGGGAGGCGTATGAAACATACAGTAAACATAGAACAAGCCATTATATTGGTTCTAAAATTAAATTTAGATGGAAACTGCCAGCAGACAGGCAGAAAAGCACTCTGCAGGGACAGCACATTTCTCACAACATCTGACACACTGGGGAGGTGAAAGCATGGTTCTGCTCTAGTCAATGAGAGTTCTCACAGCACTGGGCTGTCCCCAGGGATACTGAACAGCACATCTTTCAGACAAGTTTAAGGTAAGTAGCTGGTGTGACACAGAAAAATTCAGCTTGGGCTGAGAATTTTTAAGCTGCCTTAGTTGGCACAGTAGTAGTTATTAGTTATATGCTTTCACTTTTGATGTGCTGAAGAGAATGCCACTAAAATTGCAGCCCAATTAAGTAATGCAGTTTCCACTGATTCTTTCATTTACTGCCTGGTCTTAGACACAAGGACAAGTTATAGGACTAGCACTTGCACGTTACCTTACTCCTGTGCCAAGGATCAAACTACCATCTTCCTCCTTACTGCTTCTTTGATATATCATTACACTGGTAATACAGATCATAACAAGGATTCTTCATATCATTAAAACGTTTTAAGTGGAAGCAGATGCTAATATCTGATCTTTTTTCCCATTAAAAAAAACCTCACATCACCAAAAAACTACACCAACCAGCTCACTAAACACTTATCTGTGTAGAAATGGAGTATTCCTCAACTCACAGAAACACTTCATCTTCTGAAGCATGAGACTGGACTGCCTTTGCCATTCCCTCAACTGGCACATTTGCCAAGCAGCTCACACCCACGGCACAGAACAAGAAACTCTGCTGTCTCCACACTCAGCACTGAGCCCACTTGACCCCCCCTTACATACTGCAGGAGCATCCAAACACCACAGAGGCCAGGCTGGACCTGTTCACACACCACTGCTGCAGTGTGAGCCATGCCACTGCCTGGCACCCCAGAGCCCCACTGGGTGGTTCCAAGCCTTGACGCCTTCCACCTCTGAGCACACCGCGTGCCTCTAGCTCCTCACACCCAGGGAACAAATGTGACTGACCCTGCACCCCTGCCCTTCAGAGTGCTGTCAGTTTTCTGAACAAATCACGACATGATGAGGGCTGTCAGATTTTGGGGTATTAAGAAATGCAGTCAAGCAGTCTCTACCTCTCTGCAGTCAACTTGAGGATTTTTGTAAAGATAGGATTCCTAAAATAATTACCTTCTGGGTAAATGTGCTAAACTGCCAAAGGGAGACATCTCAAGTATTAAACCACTTCATAAAACTCTGGGCTGGCTTCACAGATCTCAACAGTCTCAGCCCTGTTTGCTCAATCGCCCTCTCATGCCCCACCACCGTCAGGAGGTTTCAGATCTTGTGGAAAGGCTCTGTACTATTCGCTACGTGAAGACTCAAATCTCAAGTCTGCTGTTGAATAGTTCAGAGGGGTTCTCACCTGCTCTTTGGCAAAGATCTAATGTTTTTACAAAAGTATTTAACTTGAATTATGCTATAATTTTCTCAATTCAGCTCCACTATTATCCTATGTGACTTTAGTTTTAAACTCCAGAGTTTAGCTAACCACTTCAAATGGAAGACTTCATTTATTTCTTAGATCTCAGTTAATCTGCCTGGCTGAAGCAAGATAATTGAAAAGCTCAAAACATTTGCTTTATCTGGCTGACCCTTAAATTACTATGATCACCTCTCTGTCCATATGACCCCCACACCAACAAATAAAAAGAAAATAGAGCCAAATAACAGGAGACATCTCCCCCAAAAAATTCATAGAAAAATACCCAGATACATGTCAAACTATTCAAGCTAAATTTTCAGAGACTGATCTTGTAAGTAACCACACCAACTTAAGGATTTCTTTCTTTTACTGGACCAATGTACAAATACTTGACAATTTGATAGTACACCTAGTCACACACTTTGAGAAATTACTAAATCATCTGAGGCTCGCCAGTCTTGATTTAAGATCATTCCCCTGACCATTATCCATCCTCTCTCTCTGACACACCCAGACCATAAAAATACAAGAAGTGCAAGATGCTAATGGTAAAGCATAACCCATCTACCAACACAATTCACCAGAAGGCACCACAAGTCCCCAGTTCTGACTTGGGGTTGGAGCGGGGAGAGGAACAAACAAAAAAACCAAAACTATTGTTGAGTCTATATTCAGCAGTAGTTGGGCTTTGCAGGTACCAAACTCTGGATCCATGGGTCCCTAAAACTCTGCCCTAAGCTCCTACAGAAGACCCTTAAACTCCTGGAGAATGACTTCTGCTCCTCTTCTACTGACATCAGCAGCACCTGGATTAGCTCCCAAAAGGAGCCCAAAGCAGGTGCAGATTCCATACTGAGCAGGATCTTTGTGAGGCCTCTCAGCTGAGGCTCAGTGCCCAGGTACCTGTACAAGTGATTGCTGCTTCCTAGGGGTGGTCAAAGGGTCTATGTTACCATTTTTATCTGTAGTATTTTTTCAGCACTTTCATAAATATTCATGCATTCTCACAATTCTTTCAATGCAGTATACAAAGGAGTTCAAATGGTTTTTTTGGTATAAAAAAATTAATTGTCATTGTAATTGGGGACTGGATTAAAACATGATTCAGTCTTTGGTCACACCCATACCACCGTTCTGCTGAATAGCATTAGCTATTCAGTGAAAAACCCTGGCTATTTAAAAACTTCTTTTAAAAGAAAATAATGCTGAATGTAGCCTCAACATTTCCATGCAGTTAACTGCAGTAACTGTAATGATAGAGACTGATGGCAGCTGATGTGCTATGCCAGCTGGAGATCTCTCTTATGCTAAACAGTTTACAGCCTTTCTGCCAAGCAAAAGGGAAAACTGGTAGGTGAAAATTAACTTCCAGTCCACAACACCACAGATCTGAAGTTGGGTGCATCCATGATGCACAATTACACCACTCTACTCATCAGCCATTTCTCTGACAGCTTCTGCTACAGCTTGGAGGCCAGAGAAGCAATCTGGGTCACAAACTCATATTCAAATAGCAAGACTAAATTACCTAGCTGCATAGCACTGCTACCACGCCATTTTCCCTCTCAAGAGAAAGTGTTTTACAGTAACTAAAGCAGCAAATCCCTCTTTTAAATACAGCCCTTAACATTCTTTAAATTTATTACACTTTAATTAAAGTCATAGAACTTTGTTTAGATCAGTTGAAAACCTCAGGTTGGCAGCCAGAATATCTTATTTATAAGAACTCAGAGGTCTTGGATTCCCATATTTGGAGGATGTTACTTTAATTTATTTATTTTTCCAATTAAAAAGTTCTCACTGCTCATGCATTTTTTATTCCCTAATGTGCTGCTCTAACATAAAAGAAGCAGACAACATGTTTTTTCAGTTGGAGACTACTTCCAAGCTGCTCTAGTTTTATAATCTATTCTCTTATGCTCTCACCATCCCCCTCCATCAAACAGCTAAGAGTATCCATCAAAACCACAGGCTGTATTCGCAGCAAAAGGCACTCCAGCACAGATTTTCACTGAAGGACATTAATTTTTTCATCAAAGCACCTTTCTCCCTTCTATGCCCACAGACAGAGTTCAAGTAAAGGAACATATTCCTGAATAGGTGAGTACCTATGGTTGATAATAAATAAAACAATAAAAAAATAAAACACCTTTCAGGCTTACCTCTCAGATTAATAAGATACACTGAGAACAACTTGGAATTTCTATTTTGCAAATAAATTGTCAATAAATACATTTTAACACAGTACCTGCCACCTCGTAAATTGTGGGCTCCATGCTCTTCCCTCACTCTTCTCAACACCATTAAATGCAACATATTTCTGTGCCTTTACTGTCACAGGGGACAAGCATCCCAGTGGACAGTCAGGTGCCATGGGAAACTAATACAGACTCTACAGCTGACACTAATTCCCAGAGAAGAGAAACGTCAGATCTCATAGGACTTGACAGCCTCTTGGGGTTGCAAATCTCCCAACAGCACAGGTATGAACAGAGGCCCAATCTGGGAAGATGTACGGCAGGGTTTATTTGATCATACATACATATATAGCAATAATATACCAATTAGTACCACTGGTTATTTAAGGACAATGACACAGTTGCTCTAGCTGAATCTAAATATTCACCAGAAAATCCCTGACAACCCCTTTTTGCCTAGAGCAGGGGGGCACAGATCCTACAAAGAGCAGGAAAGTTAATTTCCATGTTACTTTTAGCACAGGTTTTACTTGTGCATCAGTAGTACACTTATAATTAATGCAGTCTTTTCATTTTTCCAAGCTTTCAGGACCTTACTAGAATGTTAAAAGCATGTTAGCAAGTGCACCAGTGGCTTTTTATGTCAGCTTTCTGAGATACATCCCTGACTAGAGGTTACTGTCTAGGCCCAGCACAAAAGCTCTTCAAGTTAGTGAGGAGAGTCCAGTGACACTCAACAGGTTTTCAGTCGGGACTTTCATGTATCTTTTCTTCTCTCCCATGAAGATAGGCCAAGAAATTTGGGGGCTGTTCAGGCTTGAGAAGGCTCCAGGATGACCTTCTAGCACCTTCCAATACCTAAAGGGGCCACAAGAGAGCTGGAGAGGGACTCTGGACAAGGACATGGTGGGACAGGACAAGGAAAAATGGTTTCAAACTGACAAAGGGAGGGTTTGGATTAGATAATAGAAGAAATTCTTCACTGTGAGGGTGGTGAGGCCACAGCACAGGTTGCCCAGAGAAGCTGTGGCTGCCCCATCCCTGGAAGTGTTCAAGGCCAGGCTGGGTGGGGCTTTGAACAACCTGGTCTAGTGGAAGGTGTCCCTGCCCGTGGCAGGGGATTGGAACAAGATCATCTTTGAAGTCCCTTCCAACACAAATCATCCTATGATTCCTGAGTCAGCAGCTCCAAGGTCTAACATCAAACTCAGCTACAACTCACCCTCCTTGTTCTTGAAGGAGCACTAAAAGGAGCAAGTAAGAGCAGCAGGAGCTGATTTCAAAAGGACACGTACTTGGGCAAATAAACTTCCTTTGATACATATGCTTTCCCCCCATATGCCATCTCATTAGAACAGAGGCAACTGCATTGTTTTAAGGGTGACGCTTTAAAGCACTACAGGATTTTGCTAGTCCTCAAGTACTTTTCCCTAGCCTATCCAAGTCTGAAGAACAAAGTAGACTTTGAATTGAATCCAAAAGATAATCAAGTACAAATGTCAAAGCAATTTCACAAATCAGAGTAATGGGGGCGATAGGGCTGGGAAGAGTAAAAGTAGATCTGACTATCTGTTTACAAATGAAAGTTTTGTCTCCAATGCTTTCTCATCAACTGCAGTTTTTGGAGGCCAGAGACAAGCTTTGGGTATCACAGTATGAATCCTGTAGCAAAACTAGGTTGTGACTGGATATTTTCCCCAAGGCAAACACTTGCAAGGCACTCTCAGGTACAGATTAACTTTAATAACACTGCATTAACAAATCGCTTGCTCACAATAGCCTTCCAAATATATAACACATTACCACAGACCTAACAGAAGTAATGCATTTATGCAAATTCAGGCACGTCAGTAAGGAAGCAATGTTGCAAACCCCTAAAGAAATACAGTAGAAATTCAAGGGATTAATTTTGGCAGTCCATTTTTTTTTTCTTTTCCCTTTTTGTTTTGCTGGCAAAAACAGTAAACAAAAAGCTGAGAACTTCTTTAACTAGATAGGTACACAGGAAGCTAAATTCTTGTTCTGATGACACCAAACCTCTGCATGGTGAATGTAGGTGAATGTATCGACTGCACTCATACCCTGTTTCCTCTTGTTCATTCAAGCCTGCAGAAGCATCACTTCTCATTGGACATCCTGCACTCTGCCAAGAGCCAGAATCCACACCTGGTGACATTTACACGTAGAGTCCACAGTTCTTCACACTAGACTCTGTTCACACTTTCAGCTGCAGCTTCCCTAACACTAACAGGAAGAAGGCTTAGGGTTTTCAGTAGTGCTCAGAAGTTCTCCTCATGGACTTGTTTTTCATTTTCACAGCTTTGACATTTATTGCATTGTCATAAGAAAATGCCAAGATGAACAAGATGTTGACTCCTTTTCTGAGTGCAAAAACATAAAGGGTTAAGATATAATCAAACTAACACCAACATTCACAAAATTCTCTGATTAACTGAACAGTGGTGCTGACTCAGGAACTTAGAGACTTCTTTATTTTTTTCCCCTCTCATTTAAACTTCTAGTATGATCTGTCCTCAAGTCCATGCTTTCAGAACTATTTCCATTACCTTTCCATGGGAGTTGTAATAAAATACCACAAATACATGGCCAAATAGAGACATCTCAGTATGGATTTTGCTGGAAGCAACCTTAAGATGTACCACCTTAAGGGGCACAGTTAGATGAAGCAGCCCTGCTTAGGGCTACCTGACAGAGATGGCTGTACATATTTGTCACCTCACATGACAGCACAGCTCATTCTATAATTGTATTTATCTATTTTTGCCTGTTACTGTAAAGAAAATCAGGTCACAACCATGACTCTGTGCAGTTCTCCAGTCCCTGGATAGAATTCTGCACCAGGCAGTCATTTTGTGTTGTCTTCATTTCACATTCTGTGCAAGAGAGCAGCAGCTAAACAATCTGCTAAAAAGGGCCTTCCTAAAACACATT
>VZRF01013122.1:668653-708797 GCA_013396875.1 Vireo altiloquus | reverse complement strand
AAAAAAAAAAAAAAAATCAAAGTAGGTAATGAAGAACCTGTCCCAAAATGCAGTATGTCAACAAACAAAGAAAAAAGCATTCTGTTGAATGCAAAGAAACAGCATAACAGATAAATACTGGGAAGATAAATAAATCAAATTACTGAAATGAGACAATCTTTGCAAACTGTGTATTTCCTGCTTCAATTAAATTAAAATTATTCTAAGCATTTAATTGCTTCTAAGGTCCAAATAAGGTCCAATAAGCAACATTCCTTCAGACAAGATTTTTCAGTAGTTAATGGAGTTGCAGAAAATGGTTGTAACATTCCTCTGAAAACAGTATCTCATAATTACTAGGGTCAAAATTTAAACTTTTTCAAACATTCCAATAAATGCATGCTCCTATAATACTCATCTAACTTTATTCTGCCTTTCTGAACAAAATGAAGACTTCCAAAAAAATATCTGCCATCATCACCCAATCCATTTAAGTGCCACAATACCAAAATGCATATGCTGATCCTCTCACTAAATGTGAAGGATATTTTTTTTCACTCATTTTGGTGCAATAAGGTACAAAAGGTTTGTTCTCTTCATTCATAAAGACTGTTTTGGAAGTCCCAATTTCAAGCTCTCTGAATTTCCTCATCAGCCACTAAGTTTGAAGTCTACAATACATTGTGAGCTCAAGTCCCAAAGCAAGACAGATTCTAAGAAGGAGAGATTCTAGGTTTGCTGTTTTTCATTCCTTGAACTCCTGGCAATATGCCATCTCAGAGTCTTCACAACTTCTAATGGGAAAAGATAGACAGACTACCCCTGCAGAAAATAAAAAGCACTGATTCCAGACATGCAAAAAGAAGCCTCTAGGTTTCGCAGAAGTTTCCAAATGGGGAACCACGTGGAGGGGAAAAAAAAAAAGTCAATAAAAGTGCATTGTCTGATTATGTAAAATAAAATTAAAACATCTCTGATGTATCTATCTGTTCTTCAAGTTCTCAGGTATGCTGAGTGAAGCAGTTCACAATAGAACAGGCTGCACACCCATCCATCACATTTAAATGCAATCACTGGCAAATGTAACATCAGCTACTGCCTAATATAGAGATGCATTTAATACTCCCCAGTCAGCAATCAACCTTTTCCACATTTGTTCATAATCACAATGAATTGTTCCATTTTAATACTTTGTTTTCCTTTTCTTATCCCACAGCAGTTAAGCGTGCTTCTTGAATGAGGTATTTATAGGGGAAAAAAAAAAAATCTCCTTTTCCAATTTTATTCCTGTGTGTAAGTAGAGATTATTTTTTAAAGAAATATAAATTACAGAAAATATTTTCTTACCTGTTGCAGTCCACGTGGAGCAGAAGATGGGATGCACTAAGTGATACAGCAATCTTATGCCACTGTCCATCTGCCAGGCGGTATGGGAACACCTCTGTTCTTGTCTTCCCATTAAACCTGTAGTGATACCTTATCTCATCCCGCAGGCCACTGCTCTCCAATTCAAAATAGCTGTATTGGAAACATGAAGAATCAGTTCCACATTTGGATATAATCATTGTCTCTGTCACTTTCTTCTTAATTGATAGACTTCTTTAAGCAAACACCACAACCTAAAGAGATAACTCAGCATGGATTAGCTACTAATTAATTTTTTAAAAAGAAGTAGAGATACAAGAATATACATTCAGAGCAGTACAAAACCAGCAATACTAATTACATGAAAACAGCTCAAAGTACCACTTGTTAGCCCAGGAAACTGAAGTACTCTTTTCACCACAGAACAGGTGCAACTACAAGAAACCAAGTCTTATTCTTTTCAACAAAATATTTTGTATGACTGCAGGCTTTGTAAGAAATTGAAAAATAAAGAAGGGTACATATATCACTACCACAAACAAATAAAAAGCCATTAAGGTAAGAAACCACCAGGTAATCATTAAATTTGTATTTACTACTTGCAAATCCAGTTAAAAAAAACACAACTGTTTATTTTTAGGACTCCCCTACATGCAATTGTGCTTATCTCATTTTCTGACTTTTATTGTTACTGCCGTGATCATTCAGCTTTACAAGGGAAAGACAAAACCTCCTGGCTGGATTAGGTGCCTCCACATCTGGCATAAACCATCCAACAATCAAAACCTTAATTCAGCTGTCAGACTCACAGGAGAGCTAACTAAGTGTGGCTACTAACTGGCCTCATAGAGGTGTGGGGGGAGCCAATTCCTTCTCTAGGATGAATTTAGGCCTTCCAATTTAGGTATAGTGGCAGTGTAAGCAGTGAAGTCTTCTCTTGGACCTCACCAAGTATATGCATCATACTGAATCTTTTTCCTGCCAAAATGAAGCTGTGTATATAGAAACAGTGTGATGCAGACCTCCCTTCTTAGTAGAAATAGCTCTACAAGGAAGTGAAGATGTTAGATTGTGCAGATAGTCCTTTGCCCCATCCACCTCCACAGTGTTATGTTTTCCCTATTGGCCAATATCAATTTAACATGGCATTTGAGGGATAGGTGCTGATTTGGGGTAGGGCGGGAAAAATTGCAGTAATGAAACCCACTTCCAAAAATAAATGTAACACAAACTAATAAATATTGGAGTGCCAATTTTCATTTTCCCATAAGCATTTTACACTGCTTGGATGAACACAGGCCCTAATAGCCTGTGTGCACAAGCACTACATGGGAGCTGTAGTGCACTTTTTCAAGGTTAGACCTTACCAATGAAGTCGAAGTTTTTGAACATAACCAAAAAACAGAGTTCCTTGGGAGGAAACTTAGGAGATAAAACACTAGCTGGAAACATGTGCAAAAGATCACAACAGGTTGGGAGGGGGAACACAAAGACAGTAAGTCTTCACCAAAATTGAAATTCAAGCCCTCCTCCGTCCTGCCAATGCCTTGTCATCGTATTTTTCATGCAACATGAAAGCATTATTGGGTCACATGAATCAAAGACTCAAGCGACAAAGTGAAAAACACAGGGAGGTAAAGGCAAAACCAACACTGAATAAAAACACAGCAGGAATAGGTACAAATAAAATACATGCAGTACAGAGTGGGAAAAAAAGTCAGGCTGGTGCTGTGAAGGAACTGGTCTGTTTCATGCACACAAGGAGGGCAGTGAAAGAGGGGTTTTCTAAATAGTAAAGTAGAATGTTGATTAATTACAGCCAACACCCATTAAAATACCTACATTACATTAACACGAAATCTAGAGAAGATTTATTACTTTACTTTGATGCTCAGTAACAATATAGTCAATATTCAGAAGATATTGGTGCTGGTAATTTTCTGGTTCCCAAGCCAGAAAAGCACTAGGACAAGTACTGTCAGTGATGTCATACTTAACCATTTTGTAATTTCCATCTATTGTCACAGCACAAAAAGAAGTGAGACAGAAAACTTTAAAAGAAAAGAAATTTAAGGAGAGGCACATAACATTCTGGTACCTCACACACAAAATATTTGTGTGTATATACATACACACACACACACATACATGGTTGATCACAGAGGCTTAAGAGCCCAAAAACAAGACAACCTCCTGTTGCAAGAATCAAATTGCTTCCTGAGATCATTCTTCATTAGCTCTGTGGCTATTGGAGATTATCACTCACCACATTTCTTTGTTAATGTAAAGGCAACAGTGCAGCCCTGGAAAGGTCAGTCAGACACTGCACTTAATCACATCTGTGCTCTATTATTTGTACAGCATAACGAATTGGAAAGCTTCTCACCTGACAAGCTTTAGTGTCAATAGTTACCTCAGGACTGAGAGGAGCTTGTTGCTTAGGCATCGAGCTTGTTGTCAATCTCCTGACTAATTTATATATAATATATATATAATTTATATAGTACAGAACACATTACTTTAAATTTCATGTAATAGCCAGTGCAACATTTTCATAGATGTGCACCTAATGCAGTAAGTGCCACAGGACTGTATTAAACACCATGTTTTACCTCTTCACTGGCAGGAAAGGAGGGTGACAGACAAATTCTGCACCTATTCTTCACCACCCTTCAACAAGTGCAAATCACAAACAGTTACACTCGGACAAACATCAGCCAACACCAGTCAACAAAATCCCAACAGCAGAAACTATCTGGGTTACCTCAACACCTCTCTTTCTCTCTCGTATTTAAAAAACACAAGGCAATGTAAACCAACACTTGCATTGATTTTATTTTTTTAAGATGTAGTAATTCACGCTGAGACCTTGATTACACACACACCTCATGATGTTCTCAGTTCAGAAGTTGCCTTTTCTCTACCAGAATATAAGTCACATACAAACAGCTTTCTAAGTAGCAAACATCTTTTCTTTCCTCCCTCCACTAGACTCTGAGGGAAAGAAGCCTCTTCCAAAGCAATGACACAAAGGCCATTGACTCTTAGAAATAAGTGCACCTGCTCTGTTTTGGAGTTCTAATCTGCAGATTGGGGAATGGAAGACAAATGAGGGGGGAAACAAACCCAGGCAAGAAATCATCAACCAGTGAGGAAATAATTAGTAAAGCCAGAGGGAATAAATGGATTTTTTTTTTTTTTAATCTCTATCTCATCTTCAATTTCAAATGCCATTGCACAAGTTTTTATCTACAATAAAACAACAGGCAAAAATGGGGAGGGGGGAAATTAATAGAAGCTACCATATAGGAGGAAGGAAAATGAACAGGTCTCTAATAGGTGTTTTGAAGGTACTTTCCAATATTTTGTCAGGAACTAAAAGAACACATAGAATGAATCAGGGCTCCTGAAAAGATTGCAACATCTGGGACCATATGAATTTATGTATCACCATTCAGAACCTTCAATGCTGCCATGAGATTCATACCAAAAGCCCAAGAGAGATCCCTCAGTGTTGTGACAATCTCTGATTCTGCATCACATCTGCATGAAGCCTGTGTCAGCCTGTCCTACAGATAGGGCCCTGCTCCAGACCTTTTTCAAGGAAGAAAGGTGTGAGGCAGTAACGTCCTTGTAAACTTCTTAGCACTTAGTGATGGTTTCTTGTTTTATTTGTTATTTCTCAGCAACAATTTATACTTTCATATATTTTAAATAAGGCTCGATCTAAAGTTAACATGTATTTTGACAAATCAAGTTCTCAGAACAAATGTATTAATTAGGCCAGCTTGTTTTTTATGGAACAGCAATACAATTCGACCTTGGCTGCAATTCTCCCACTAGTAGAATTTTCCTATTTGCTAAGCATGTAAATTACTGCTGGCTTCTTCTGTACAATTATAGAATTCAAATGCTTTTTATAGGTCTATCTGCAGTCTCTCATTCAAATCCCAATGTATAAGAGAAATTAAAAAGAGTCTGAATTGCTAAATTCAGACTGATTTTATGCAAATCAAAAAAAGTTGGAATATTTTAAGGTCATGCAATGTGCTTCACACAGTCACAGGACAGTATCATTCCACAATTGACTCAAGATGTTTTACAATTCTTTCTGACAGTTTTTGCAACCCCTACGTACCTCACACACAAATACTGTTAGGAGAAAATAAAGTTTGACACAGTTAGGTTTAATGACATTTTTTTCTTCCCCCTTTCTTTTAGCCACCACCATAGTGACTAAACTGTACATTTGACTGCTCATTTCACTTCCAGAGCAGGAGAGAAAGGTTCCTAAAAGTATACTTTCAATTGGAAACACTTGCTGTGGATGTAATGACCAAAAAAAAAATTGGAAAAGTCACTATCAATATCAAATAAGAACATGCACAACACCTGAAGCAGAAAAGGCAAAGTATTTCTATAAGGTGAGCTGGCTTAATCCACCATCTGCATTAAATAAACATATTCACCTATTCTTCATCTCCACCCACAGAAATTATCTTATCCATGTGGCAAACACCACCACGTTTCATTCAAAGACTTCACTGCTGTCAGATTATGCAAGCGGCCAAAGGAAGGACAGCTGACAGACTATGGATCCCAACACAGGGCCCCAAGAAGAACTGTGGGACTGCTGTCCTCCAGAACATCCATAGGGTACACAGCACTTTATTTTCTGATTTTTTACCAGCTACCTATCACCAAACACTATAATATCCCACCATGAAGACAGCAGCATAATCAGGTAAGAAGATTAAATGCTCCTATAAGACCTCTAGGAACTAAAGCAGAACTACTTTTTGCATTCAATTCAGGCAACTTTCCTCCTTATCACATTCAAACATAAATAAAGCAGAGTTATCATTCTGACTTTACAGCTTCCGTCATCCTTGATCAAGTGCCAAATGAAGCCCCACAGCCTCTTTAAAGGAGCAGCACCAGCACTTATAGCAGATGCTCTTAGAGCTACTGAACAGATGTCCCAGGGCAAAGCAGCAGGCACAGATGGCATCCCTGCAAATATGTACAAACTTGGGGTTGCCATCTAGTCAAAACATTGTGCATCTGCTTAACATTGTACGGGAGAAGGTCACAAAACCACAGGAGTTCAAGGATAGAAGCCCCATTCACCTTGCACATGCTGCAGCAACACAACGATGTCGGGCCTCCCAAACACTGGGGAAAAAAAATCACTGCCTTAAAAAAGTCAGACTGTTACTGCACAGAAACTTCTGGAAAATATCTGTGAGTCTGGCCAGGGCACAATTTTTAATTTTTTTTAATAACAATGCAAATTCAGGAAGAGTCCAGAGATCAGTCATTTTCATGTCATCAGCTATAAATTATAAATTCAGCAAGCTTCTGCATAAATCAGTGTAGTTGGACTTGTTTATGCACATAGCTTTTTCATTTCACAATAGCATTGTGCTATTTCATGATAAAAATGGCTTCAGGCAAGACTGTGCTTTAGTATCCTTGTAGAAACACTTCTTACTGTATTTAGAGACAGGCAACAAATCTGCATCCATCATCAGAGAGATTTCAGATTTTCAATCTACAGGGATTCTGTGATGAATCACAGGCCATTACTCCTTCGGCCTTTTGCTGTCCTTACCACCAAGTGAGTCTGTGTGCACAGTGGGACACACTGTGTTGGGTGTGCTGCCAAGTGGCTCAGCCTGGACAGCGACATTAAAATCACTGAGATCTTGTTTTAGCAGTCCTCAGTGCAAAGCAAATCAGGCCAGGAGCAGGCAACGGGCACTGTGCTGCAGATAAGCTGGCAGGCATCTGCCCAAGTCAATGTTGAAGCCATGGTGAGAAAAAGCAGTGCCTCTGAAAGAAAAGATACATCTCTTCAAACGAAAGGAAACACTCACTTTGCAGTTGTCACCACAGTTCTGTGCGGATGCAAAACTAGAACAAGTTACAGCTGTCAAGGCAAATATTTCAGTTGCTTCCACAGGCGCTGTTCTTGTACCCTAGTTACTATAAAGTGACAGGGCAAGATCCCAAGCTCTGAAGCATTAAGCATTGTGAAACACTGGATTTTTGAAGACATGCTCTTAACACGCTCAAGTGCACAGATCTACTCCTCCACTGCATGTGCATCCTGAGGAACACATTTGGTGCAGTGAAAGTCTCATGTGGTACAACTGTGACTGCCAGAGTGGCTCTGGATGGTAAGACAGGAACAATTCCTTAACATCCGTACTTACAAACCATCCAAAGCTACTTTTTACAGCTGGTTTAAACAGAGACGGACCCAGAGGCTGCACAGCAAACCCATACACGGCAAATCATCACTTATGCGGCATTAAAAACTCTCAGCTGTGGCAGAGATTACGCACTGATATCACCAAAGTCAGACTGGCATCAGGCAGCACAAAAGGTGTCATGAATAGAAGGATCACCTGTGACAATGAGATATCTTGCTGAAAAATCAGATTAACTTTCTACAAAGGGAAACACAAAAGCCGAATCCCATATATTGCATCACCTACTCTATTTCTACTCTATTCCTACTCTATTCCAAAAGTATTCCTTCTGTGCAAGCAAATCCAATATAGCCAAAACGTAATACTAAACACTTTCAAACCTTTCAAGTAAAAGCCTGAAAGTTCAACATCACTGTGCTACTGGCTGTCTAAATTAGATTCTTCCAAACATTTCTATCCTTCCATTTCAAGCAAAAGGAACTAAATCCAGTCAATTAAATGACTTTATTTTTCTATTCAGACCACTCTGAGAACAGCCTAGCTTGAAACATTTAACAATAAACACTCCCACACTGACACCTTCTATTAGTATAGAATATTTATTAACATTTTGTCTTTTGTTCTACACATCTTCTACATGGCATCTGGGCATGCAAGCTGCAAGGCATTAAGAATTTATGACGTGTTTGTGTACCTGCAACTAGGCAAAGGTCATCCCAATACAAATTTACCTTCCTCTTTGACCATATAAAGAAAAAAGTAACCCAAACATCTGCCTGCCAGGTAAAAGACAGCTGGAGTCAGAGCTGGTACAAAGCAGATACATATTTCCATGGCATGTATTGTAAGGATTGACCTTAAGGATTTTTGTTTCCATTTCATATGTCTAAAAATCTACCTTCACCGTGGCTGCAACCTGTCTCCTATCTGTAAAAAATCCTGGTTTCTCTCCTAGTCCTAATAAACCAAGTAGGCAGTACCACAGTGCACCTAAAAATAGTACAGCATCTTAGCAGGCTTCAGAGCTAGCACAGCCAACAGGACAGAAAAGAATATCACTTGGAGTAAGGTGAAGTTATGACTCCTTAAATGTACCTCAAAAAATCCCACAACAAACCCACACAAAAACAACAGAAAAACCACCCTCACACTAAACACTGTCTGAACTTTACTGAAAAGTAACCTGACAGAAGAAAATCTTCATTCCTTTACATATCACCAGTCCAAAACCAAGTTCACAGTAGTGAATGTACAAGGTGAATTCAGAGTTCTATCCTGCAGTTGTCCTTGCAGAGCTCATCACTCACAACCCTTCGCCAAAGGTTTGTTTCCCCAGTGGGCCATCTGCAATCCACAAAGCACTGGTATCTGAGGACTTTCTGGATGGCGACTGGCTATTTTTTAAGGCTAACCTGGGACTCCCAGCTGGGATCTTTGTGGGTATGTGTGATCTTTGTGGCACCTAGAGCTGCCAGTATAACCAGACAGCCCCCAGCAGAGCTGGAACCAAAGCACAGACCTGTCCAGTTCCACACCCCCCATGCTCATCACTACAGCAACAGCTCAGCTCAGGGGATCCCCAAATCCACAGTCTCTAAAAACCAGATTTTAATAAACAAGAGGAAAACAGCTTTTTAAACTAATGAGGTCTGCCACTTGAATGAAACTACTCTATTTGAAAACAAATTACCCTAATTGCTGTGTCCTTAGAAGAAAGGTCCTTCCCTCTAATCTCTCTCAAATTCAGCAGCTTTTCAGTGATTTCTTACATCATGACAAATTCCACATGCTACAAAACATGGAATATGCCAAAATCTTCTTAGGTCTGGACTGGTCAGTATTCTTTCGATACTTTAAGTTGGCTAATTAAGACTTTTCTAATCATCAAGAAAGGGCTCTTTATCAGTGGAACAGTTACCATCCCTTAGTGAAGAGCATCCCGTAACTATAAGGATGTGTATTTATACACTGCCAACTTCGCAAAAAACTCAAGGTCTATGCATTCCTTAGCTGAACTATCTCTATTATTACATAAAAAATCACACCTACAGATCAAAGAGACCTCTTGCCCAGGTGAGAACCCTTCTCCTGGGCATGCACAGAAGTTAGCTATGATTAGAAAACTTGTATGGAAACTACTAACCAGTAGTAACAGAGGGGCTGTACTTGGAAAGATACCAACTCTGAACTTCTGTGTCTAAATAACAGTGTGGAAAGTCCTGTTAGTATGCTTGGTTTGAGTGAAACCACCGAGTGCCCAGGCTTGGGCAGATCTGGAATAAATAATTGATGTCTCTCTCAAGTGTGTAATTACTGACTTGTTGCACACCGGGTAACAGACAAGAAACACATTTCTCCTAGATTCTCAGGAAAAAATTTAAAAATCTTTTCCTCTGCCCTCTCCCATGGCCCACTACATGTCTGCTCCATATGCCCTCAGTCCCAGGCAGCCTCCACCTTCCCTGACACACTGCCACAAGCTCTGGCAGCTTCCCACAGCCAGTAACCATCAGGGCAGGCACTGCCAGCTCCGTCCCTTTCTGGAGACGGTGCCTGGAGCAAAGAAAGCACACAGGCATCATTACAAAACTGCAAATAAAACCCAAAAAAACACATCATCCAGACTACAGTCAACCATGCAAATGAACATTAATAGCATGTTGTAGGCATTTGTCTTATTAACTAGGGGAGTTACATTCTTAACGAGCAGCTCAAATTCAGCAGACCGCTTTCAGAAAGTTGCATTTAGTGTAAGTTTGAGACATTCTAGTTCTTTGCCTGTATCAGAGGTCATAAAACAATCAAACAGAAAAGCTCAGCACGTCGGAGCAGACTCCTGGGGGACCCACACATCCTGCTCCTGACTGACCATAACATTTCTGCACTGTCCAAATTTGGGTTTAAAGAGTTTCGAACTGTCAGCCATTCTCCTCCACTTGCCAGCGTGGTCCAATGAATGCCTTCCAACAGCTGGTTATGAGCAGCATGTTAATGCTTCAGAGAGACAACAATTGTCAGCCTAGTGTACATAAAACACCTGCTCTCAGCAGGAAGCCACAGGATGGAAGGGAACTCCTCCAGTCATAACTCTTCTCTCACAATGCTTAAATCAGTGGAAGATTGATGTAACAGTTCTTCTTCACTTTACTCTTTTGCGTACTTTAACCCCATGAACAGAACCAGGTGAGCACAATTCTATTTGCATTTGTATCTCTAAAGACCTTTTGAGAAGGAAAAGAAGTGTAGATGCCTCACATGTTTCACATCACCTCATTCAGAGGGGTGGGTAGCAAGGCTCAATCTTTATATTCTCTTTACAGCTTTCCAGTTTAGCAATTCAACATATAAATATTCATAAAGACGCGTCCTTTACCCTAAAAGAAAAAGGTTAATGGATACATCTGCAGAGGTTTTCCTTCCCTTTTTGAATCCTGAGCATCTTGAAATCCAATATGTGTATGCTCATCTTGCAGAGAATAATCTAAAACATAGCAGGGAGTAAATCCAATTTTTCAGGTTTACAGCTAGGGTCAGAAGTCACTTGCAGAGACTTCTTTTCATCAGATAGGTTTCAGTGAATAATTTAACTAGCTTATTACCCCTTTGTGTTTTTAATTAAACATATAATGGCCTGGTAGCCTTCCAGCTGTTATTTGTGAACATACAGCTTTCTATCTGCTCCTCAACAGCCTCAGGAGCTGTTCATGGTGACACCTGGAGGGGAAGTATCTAACAATGGGCTGAAGTCCCATGCCTATTTTACCTCCCCACCCAAAACTGACTTACAAGGAATAAAAGTCTTCCACTATGAGCCTGACATATTTATCAGAATCCCCCTGAATATTTGAATCAACACAGTTTGCTGCTACATAGTGAAGGAGCAGATCTTCGACTCAGTAAATACATTTCACTATAGCAGTACAATCAGCTTACAGGTTTCCAAATACTTGGCACGGCATAAAGTTCTGAAGTTCAGGTCCTAGACATAGGTTACAAGCATATTTTAAAAAAAATGAAAAATTTAGGGAAAACAAATAAGGTTTTTAATGCTTCCTGTAAGAAAATCTTCGAAACCATCACCTTATGACTCCGTCCTTTGTTCTATAATGGTGAGACCACCCATTACGAAACACTCTTCAGAAAGAATGACATCCTGAACATCCTTGACATACTTCTCCAGACTCCGATCTTGGCCAGTGGTGGAGAAGAACCATCAACGTATCTCAAATCCGGACATTAAACAGCTGAAAGGCAATGCTGATTCCATCTAACTTATGTTCTTGGGCTCTGGACCCTGCAAGGCCAGAGCAGGTAAGGAGCAGGCAGACAGCTTCAGGTGAAATTGTATTAAATCACTGTTGAAATAAGGAATTCATTGTGGATTTTCAATATCTTGATGGCCTTTTCTAAGTGTTTTGGTGGTCAGAAGAGTCAAAGGTTATGAACAAAATAGCTCACAAAGCTCATCTAGAAGAATTGGCTAGCATTATTTTCCAATCAAGAAAATAGTTTCCACCTTCTGCATTCCCAAGTAACATGTCTGTCCATACTATATTCTTTTTATACCTCTAATTTAAGAAATCTTCAGATTTGCCACTGTATTCCAGATAACTATACACATAGTCCGCACAAACTATCAGACTGTCCAATTAGAATTTATCTGTGTTACTTACAATTTCCATTTCCCAAGATTTACTTTAATACATTTGAAGCATGAAAACAAAGTCTTTCTCATCATTAAGCTGGTTCAACAAAATGTTAGCAAAGATGCATTGTCATCATTGTAGTATAAATCCTGTCCATCAAATGATGATATAAATTAACAGAAAATCTCTAATTGCTATGAAATAATCCATTTAGAATAACAAAACAGTATATCTGAATTACTGACTTCAAGAAAAATTGTGTTAATCTTATTTAATTATCTTCAGTGTAAGCGCTCCATTCTATTGGAAAATAAAAACCTGCTAAAACTTACTAGAGAAGTGAAATTTAAACCAGGCATTCTATGCATTACTACCTTAGGACAATCATCTCCACTACATCAAAAGGTAGAATATATACACACACCTTTTTTGTTGCTTGGAATAACACCTATTTCTCATCTATTAAATCTGTCCACAACAAAAAAGGACATTTCCCACAGATATATGAACTCTGGTATCAACAGCTAACACAGCTTCTTTTTTTCAGTTGTTGTTGACCTCCTGTATGTTCTGAAGGCTTGAACTATTAACTTGGCCACTTCTGGTATGCTGCTAAGTTTAAAAAGCAAGCCTTTAACTATAATATCTCCTATTTTATGCAAGGAGAAGAAATTGAGAGGAGTTCTTGGTTTTTCTATAGTCAGAAACTATACTGGTTAAGTAACAATTGTACCTTTATTGTTCCCACACATACTAGTCCATGATGAAATGAAGACACTCTTTATTATTCTCTTTGCAGTGTCTGTTTTCACAGACACAGGGGAAATTGCAAAAGCTTGACCACAAAAATGGATGTCATCAAGAACAGAACCATAATAATGATCAAAAGCTTAGTAGGAGCAACACTTAATAAAACCCTGTGACTTGGGTCTGCACCCATTTCAGTTTCCATGCAAAGCTGTAGAGTGAGTGGAGCTGTTACAGAAACATCAAAAATTATCAACCTGAAAGTTCTGCTATTACATGGATCTAATGTAAGCAGAGTCCTCTTCAGTAGTGCCCCAAATCTTTGTTCTCTGCTTCTCATCAATGTTAAAAAGTACTTTCTCCATTGTCACCCACTTTATTCATTTCTGTCATCGCAGACCTGGGGATCTGAAAGCATGATCCTTACCAAGGGCTGAATAGCAGCTTGAGAAACAGGCAATTTAAGGGATACACAGTGAGTCCAAAAAAGAAGGATACCCACAGTAATCCATCTGAAGCAACAGCAGACAATAGCAACACCAAACACGCCTGTTCTGATTCCTGCATGGAATTACAGAGACTGAAACTTCCTCGGTTACTGCAGGCAGCTACAAAGGTTTAACTGAGAAGAGCAGGCTATATATTCAACTATATCTTTTTAAGCAGATGTCATCATTTTAAATATTATAGATAACCTCAGTGCCAGAGAGAACAACAGCAGTGTATTTTGTTCAACCAAGATTACTCTTGCATAGCACATCTCCCTACAAGCCTCTGCCTGCCAAGATAGAGGACTCAAGGAGCTGCATTCAGTAGATGCCATATCTAAAAATCCATGCGCCTCACATTGTATAATCATCACTGCCTGTCTAGTTTGACCTTGGATTTTGCTAAGTGCAGGCATATGACAGCATTTTTCTTTTCAATGGCTGTCCTCAATGTCCTCTTTCTCAAATAAATAATAAACAAACTCTTAACATGGCAAACTGATCCTGTTAACCATGACTTCAAAGAGCTACAACAGCCTGGAAAAGCTTGGAGAAACTGAAAAGTAATGCAAAAGGAATGATAGGGTAAGAGAAGGAAAACGGGAAGAGATGGAGGGAAGGATCCCTCTGCAATGTAAAACAATATTCTTCTAGTCTGAGACAATGGCTTGAAAAATGCAAAAAGGAATAAAGTAAAAGAAAGACCAATAACAAAGTAGAGGCAACAGAAAAGAATAGAATAGGGAAATAGCAAAGTTCTCCCCATAACAGGGGAGACTTGTCTGGACATCTCTGCTGTTGCACTGGAAAAGGCATCACTGACAATTTGGTGATAATGAAGCCATGGCCTTTTCCTTCATACACTCTCAACAAAAAGGGAAGAAATTGGGCTAACAACTCAGTATCATCTACATAATTAAAACAAATACCAACAGGATTTTTTTCAATAAAAGTGCTGCAGAATAACTGGTATTAGATTTGAAATGGAAGCAACCAAAGAATGTCCCATTACTTGTACTACAACAGGAAAGACCAGCACTAGTCTTTTACGCATCAGACTAGACACCAAGGTCCTTCAAGAGCTAAGAAATTATTAAAAAAGCATTCACAAAGTTACAGATAGGAGATTGTATGATGCAACACAGACTTTGAAACATGATTGAAACAACACTGAAATGTCATTGGATTGTATTATGGACCATAATACAAAGTACACCTTTTTTTGTAACAACTGATGTCTGCCACTAAAACAGATAATCAAAGAGATCTCTTTTTCCCTCCTACATGGACAAGCAGGAAAAAAAAAGAGACATACATGAAATAGGAATATAATGTATTTATGCTGGGAAGAAAACATACACAGTATTACAGGGAAGCATAAGTAGCTTAATTGCTTAATAGCTTAGTCACTGAATCTCAAAGAAAATGTATTCTTTTATAATGTTATAAAACATAGTGAAGCAAGAAATGTGCAAGTTTAACTTTTATGAAAAAGCAAACTCCAAAGCATATATAATAAACTTTGCATTACAAGGTTTGTAACTTCCCAAGTGCATTGCATTTATACTACATTGGCTTTGATCTTTCTGTTTAAGTTACTTTACAGATGAGGATAGATAAATAATGAATTCCTCCTATAAGGAAAAAAGAACTAGAAAAAAGTAGCAAATTGCAAACTATGAAGAAAGGCTCTCATTTGCGTGTTAGATTTTACATCTACCATTTCAACACACTGTCCAAACAGACCACTGCGCACTCAGTATCTTTCATGTTGCTGCTGCAAGAGAGAAACAAATTCCTCTTACCTGTGCTCTAACTCTCGGATGGACAATATAACTCCAGAAGTCGATGCCTTTTGTTGCAGAGTGGCCAGAAACGTGAATTCACTTTTATTCCGGAAGAGCTGAATTAACTTCTCACTCACATGGGGTGCTGCATGGATTTCTCTTTCTGTATCTAAGAATTTTATTTTTAAAAGAAAAAAAAAGGGAAATAACAGTCTAGTAAAAATGCTAAGTCAGAAAGATTCAGATCGCATTTTTCATTTTCACATCAATATTTTTCATTTTTGAGAGTCATCTACCATGGTCCACCACGGTATTTTTTCAATGAAAAACCCAAATGCCATCTCTGTCAGCATGCCCACTTTTCACCTTGACAAGTTCACATCTGGTCAGCTACTGATTTTCTGATGGATTTTTTGACAGGATGCTGAGCCATTTGTGTCTGCTGCGAGCAGATTAAGTTGCTGTAAATAAGGTGTAGTGCAGTCAGATAAATAGGCTCCTAAATTCTGAGAAATCTCAGGCACTGCCTCTCCCAACACAATTCACCAAGCTCCAATTTCAGTTTTTACCACTGACTCTGTTACCACCTCTCCCTCATACATCATAGGAAACCTGTCCTTACACAGTGTAAGGCAGAGATGTATTATTGCTAATAATGCTATACGGCTGTGCTCCTGCCTGAGAAATAAATACGAGACACGCTTGCAATCCACAGCCGTTTCAGGGATTCCTCAGTTTAAACAAGCAAAGTATGACAGCTCATACAATATTTATTAAACTACAGCCTGACCAGGCAGATGCAGAAGCATTCCAGCCTCGCTAATCCTGATGATGTCCAAGCAGCATCAAGCCTTCTCATAACTGATCTTCTAAGAATCATCACCTCCCACTGTATTCATTTCTAACTCATCCTTTTATTCACTTTACATTATCATTATGAAACACAATTAAAAACGAAACAGAGAAATCATGGCATTTCACCTTCCTGCCCATAGCCATGTCTCTCATGCTGCGTCTTTATCACACATTTGCAAGACCTGAGCCACTTGCAGTTCCTGGACGGCACAACCAATTAGAAGCCCAGTGAGTTTTCTTTCCAAAGGTTTTACTTTGAAGCCAAAAATTGTGCCAAAGCTGGCACAAATTCTCAGCTGGTAGGAAACCAGGTAACTCCACCAAACACTGAGAATCCACACCAGGATGCACAAAGGAGTGAGGACAATTCCAATTCAGAATTTCACTTCAAGGGAAAAAAAAAAAAAAAAACACAACCAAAAAACCCAACACTATAAAAAGGCCCCATTGTGTCATAAAATGAGGCTTTGCCAACAGAGAGAAAAGAGACTGGCTTGGAAAACAAGCTAAAACCTCAAAACACACAACTACTGAGGGAATGCCATGGACTGAAACCAAACTCCAAGGAAAAAGTATTCAAGCATGTTTGATAATTGGGTATCTCAGTTTTTCCTGTGCTGCTTAAAGGCCTCCAAATGAGCTAACACACCCAGACTCGTAACATGCTTGCACTTCAAAAGGCTAACCCCAGAAGTACTACAGATTAGATGTCCAAAATCACTAGTCATCAGTTAAAAAATCTTTGCCGGGGCCTCAAATTCCCTGATAAGTAAATATAGTGCCCACTTTACAGCAACAAACTATTTGTCTGTCCAGTGCCACTTTTATCATAGCAGAGGATAAAGCTCATCTCCACTGCCATCATATAGAGGAACAGAAGAATAAACAATCCAGTACAGAAGACCAGATTTTGTCTTTATCTATTAGGTTTTGTTATCTGTATCATTATCTTCACCTAGCAGGTGTTATTACTGGTCATAAATATCATGTTGTTTCTTTTTAAAAAGCTGATGCAAGAGATACAAAACTATGTCTCCCACAGACCCATAAATTGGCCAATATCCAGTTTGCTATCTACAGGAACAGACAACCCACTGGTACCAAGTTCCAAGGCACAAGTAAGACTCAGAGGTAAAATGTCCAAGACCTGACAAATAATTATCACTTTCTGTATGTTAAAACCTTCATATCTTACAATTTTTTTTGAAGGTGTCACAATTACCAGAAATAAAATATGACTTTAAAAAGCTTTCAAAAATTCTTTCACATGAAAGCACAGGCAGTGCTGTCAGTGGAACATATATGTTTAAATTTCAGTCAAGCCTTGCAAAGTACAACAGTTTCTCATTATAGGAAGGCCCACATCCCACCACCTATCCATCAAATTTTATACAAAGATATAGGGCTCCTTGCTCAGAATCATCCATGCTTCATCAGTGCACTGAGTACCTCAGTTAGAAACATACTTTGAAATATTTTGCTATTCTCTACCACCTCTTCCTAGATATGAGTGGTATTGGGTCTCACCAAGGTAAAGCTCACAGCCCTTGCAGTGCTGTGCTTTGTATTAGTAGCTGGACAGGTGTTGATAACAGACCTGTGTTTTGGCTACTGCCAAGCAGCATTGTCCCTCTGACATTCCCCCATCAAAGGGGATGGGAGTGGGCAAGATCCTGGCAGGAGACACAGCCAGGCCAGTTGATCCAAATCAGCCAAAGGGATATTCCATACCATATGATGTCAGCTCAGATACATAATCTAGGAAGGGGGGAGGAACCATCATGTGTGTTGAAGCTCTGCTCCCCAGAAAGTGCCTGAACATCGCTGGTGATGCGAAGTAGAGGCTGACTTTTTTCCTCTTTAGCTCTTGCATGCACAGATCTCTGCTCGTTTCTTTCTTTCTGCTGTAATAAAACTGCCTTATCTCACCCTGCTGGGTTTTTTTTTCTCCATCTTATTCTCTCCCCTGTCCCAGTGGGAAAGGGAGTGATAGACCCACTGAGTGGGCACCTGGCACCCAGCCAGGGTCAACCCACAACACTAGTATACCAAAACCACATGAAACACTGGTATTTGTTCACTATTGATTAAAATCGGTAAAATCCAAATT
Source organism: Vireo altiloquus (assembly GCA_013396875.1). Classification (NCBI taxonomy): domain Eukaryota; kingdom Metazoa; phylum Chordata; class Aves; order Passeriformes; family Vireonidae; genus Vireo; species Vireo altiloquus. The sequence goes on along the minus strand of VZRF01013122.1, from coordinate 690,602 downwards.
TCTGAAATCCCAGAGTGTTGGGTCCAAACTGCTGGTGTAAATACTATTTACAGACTGCTTTGCAACACTATTCTAGTGTAATTGGTACAAATGAAGTTATATAACCAGGCTTTTAGAAATTAACACACTTCTAAGTACAGTGCTATGTATCTGGGGAGCAAGTCCAGTCCTTACCAGCACCTTTGGACATCCCTACTGCAAGCCAGGTGAAAAATTTACTTGCAGATCCAAAAATGTCTACAGAAATGCTGCTTTTCACAGCCCAATCTCTGTAACTACAAGAGGACTTTCCCACTAGTTCCATGGTGAGATGGCAAATGCAACTGGACTTGTAAGCTGAGAAGCCCAGCAAGGTTGGTGGGGATCTAGAGGGGACAACGGCCAGGGATTTTGGAGCTGAGACCATCCCAGTGCCGAGTACAACCTGGGCTTGCAGCCTGGAACCCAAATGCTGGGAAGGAGGGGCTTTGAGGACAACACTGCATCGCCCACCTCCTGTCCCCACAGCACGGCCGCCCACACCACTCCAGCAGTGTCTGCCCTCACACACACCATCCCCAGAAACATCGTGTTTGTGTTTTCCTTGATTCCTGCAGAAAATACCATACAAATGATCTGGGAGTACAATCCATTTAGAATAAGAGCCTTCTAATTTCAGGTAGATTTTCACAAGTCAAAAAAAAAAAAAAAAAAAGAGAAGAAAAATTGAGAATACATACACCCCCTCACCACAGGTGCCTGAAAGGCAAAATACTTTTTATGCTCTCTATAAAAATAACTGTCTGCTTGTAATGAAATGTCATATTTCCTACATAATATAGAACAATATAGGTTTATACAGCAATCTTCAGTGAAACATCGCTTCATGCTTCAATGATAATGCAATCTCAGCAAAATAAATAAACAAACACAGATACGACTTTCATATGCCCTTCTATGTGATTATATTTTCTTAATTTGAAATAGTGACTGTCTGGAGGGTTTTTTAAAACATACCAGAGTGTTTCTAAAATTAAACAAGGAAAGAAAGCAAGCATATTCAGTTATTTGCAAGTCCAAGAGACACAAATCATCTCAGAGTATCAAGTAAAGGCAACTTTCTACCTTCAGCAAAACAAGACACATCTATGTCAGAGAGAGCATTTCTGTTGCTTGATTTTAATTATTTTTTCTTAAGCTGTGGGTCCAAGGAAGAAGTGCCAAACGCAAACAATAACCATTTAGTTGCTACCATCCCCACCTCCCTGGCATCACCTCCCCCACAGCCAGGGATGCCCCCTTGTCCTCCTGGATGCCTTGTCCCCTGAGAGCCCATTCAGCCCCTGACCAGCACAGCCCTGCCAAGCCAAAAAGAGCTGCAGGAGGAAGCAGCACCCAAGGCTACACTGACACAGGGGCTCAGCACCCACATCATGGCTCTGGCTGCAGAGCATCTGCAGGGCACACCACAGCACCCTGCCCAGCCACAGTGAGCTCTTATACCCTGAGCCACACTGAGAAATTCTACCCAGAACTCTAACTACTCACAGTACTCACTATCAGCACCTTCAAAACAAGTCTCCAATTTTTATTTTAGCATAGGTGTTTTCACTTCACCATAAAACCAAATGAATGGCAATGCTGCTGTGGGGCCAATAATGACAGGCTTAGCTTTACCTCATACAGATGAGTTGTGTAGGCATTTCAGCGCACACTAACCCTAAATGACAAATGGAATTCGGTACAGTAACTCAGGGTCACCATCAGTCCTTACCCAACCTGATTTAGACCCTCAAGTCACATCTATGTGAATTCACTGCCCTATGCATCATCAGCTCTAGCAACTAAAAATTAAAACCTCAGGCTTCTGCCATTTGTAACCCTGAACACATTGTAAGTCCCAGATAAGAGAAATGGAGGAGTTGGCATCAGCTCCATTAGGAACAGTGTAAGAAAATCACCACCACACAGAAGCAGACAAAATGAGTTAGAGAAGGAAAAGGATAATGCTAGGAAAGAAAGCAAAGGTCTTACCAAGCTTCCTTTGACAGTGACAACAATCCACTGTATGGAGGGAAATACATGACCATTTGGGATGGAATTTTAAGTGATGAAAAATGCACATCAGTTGTTAAAAGCTGAATCTCAATCCATCTGGGGAATAATTTTTCTTGAATAGATGCCTCCATTAGAGGAAAGATACTAAAATTGAGTTCTGAATCAACTCATTTTCTAAAGCAATAGGTACATTTTATCATTCACTAGCCTGCTTGAATACCTTTTACTTCCCTCGGCAGAGAACATACTGCAGAACACACTGCTTTATTGGTAACTTCAATCATTTTAAAGCTATTTTCTTCAACATGTTTTCAGAAGAACCTTTGAACAGTCACTCTGGACAAGCAAGTAGAAATTAATCCTGCAACAATGGAAAATCTGGATTTAAGCTATAGAAATTAAAGAACTGAATATTACAGCTTTTTGGCTTTTACCTTGCTATGGGCAAAATCCAATAAAACTGAAAACCATATTTAAAAAAACAAAACAAGAAAAAAAATCACCCCAGTGCCCCGCTTTGAAGTCACCAGCTTTACAAAAATGAAACCCAGATTAGAAGGATGATCCAAAACTAGCAACTCTCAGTGTAGGCAGTTCCTAACAGTTTCTGAGGATGAAAACACACAACAGCATCACAAAACCATTCTTGTTCACTGAAGCAGGTGCTTCACCAAAGCCTCTGAGTCAAGTGGGATCCAGTGCACCTACTCCCTCTCTGCACACTGGTCTCAAAAAACGTCTTTTGAAGAACTGGTAAAAACAAAAAAACCCACCGCCACAACAAAAAAAAAAAACCCAATCAACAACGCAAAACACCAGTGATAAATGCCCATTCCCACTAATTTCCACCCTTCTAAAAACATTCCTCAGTCTACATAAGTCACAAAAATCCCCAGAAGGGATGCTAACGCTAATTATGGGAATCTCCTCAAAAACAAATCATTTCACTGCCAAGCAGAGAAATGCTTCAGGTACTTGTGCCTTCCTACTAACCAAGGGAAAAATGTAGATGTTTGCAGATACCACCAATTTTTTATTTTGAGTTATGGGGATAAATTCACATAAATTTCTCTTTATATGCTAAGAAAATAGAAGACTTCACAAAATGCCTCTGTCACAGGAAAAGGCACAGAGCCACGTACATCCCTCAGAGCACTTTGGGAGCTCAATTCAGCCTTAAGCACAAAGGCTGCAAACAGCCCACACTGTGCTGCAGAGACCCACTTGCCTGCACTGCTTCCACCCAGGCTAAATGATGGGGTTCAGTAAGCCAGGGGTACTGCCAAGGGAAAATAAATGTAAATTTATGTTAAGGTGCTAAGCCAGCACTCTGTTGCTCTCTGGGGCCCCTGCACTGGAACAGTGGGGACCAGGACCACCTGTTCTACCTGCCAGCAACCCAAAGAGATGGGTCAAAACACCTCACCCTTCTCTGAAAAACCATGCTAGCAGGGAGGACCAAAGACGGCATGATGTATTCTCATAAGCACATCTCTGCTTCTGTGTACTCTCGCCAGCATGAAAAGACATTGTAAATGTTTTTGCCTTTGTAGCTCCACTCAGAGTCAGTAATAAACAGTAGGAAATCATGTTCAACAGCACAGCTTTCTAAATTATGATTATTCATTGTAAATCACTTTTTACATGTTGCTCCAAACAGTATTTCTCAAGAATAAGATCCGTCTGCAGTGAAATGCTTGGAGATTTTAATATGCAAGCCTCCTACAGAGATGATGTCTCATTTTAATTATTGTTTCGGTTTAATGGGTTTTCATTAAATTAGAGGATGGAGCAATTACCAGGGTGAACAGCTAATGTCACAAAGGTAAGTTCCCATGACTATACAGCAAAAGCAGTTCCGCTAGAGAAGGAGGGAAAATGGCATAATTCAATGTAAACTCTACTTTTGCATCATGCAAAACCACCCTTGGCTATACACACTCATATATTGCTGTCATTTTGATATACATGTTTGTAAACTAGTTTACAAATAGGTCTCTCCTAACAAAATCCATCTAGCGTTTAAAATTATATATACATATAAATAAAAATCCTTTCAGGAAGCCATTGAAAACCCAATCCTAAAATTCCAGATGCCAGGCACAGGAGAATTTTGAGTCACTGAAGAAATCAAACAGAGAATACTTATCAAATCACAGTTTCTCCTCAACCACTAATTTAGCTGATTTAGTGACTTAGTGTCACACTCTTCACTTCTTGAAAATTGCCCTGATCTGAGCACCAGCTAGAATGACCACACTCATGCTAATTAAGTAGTTGTCAGAGAGTCTTAAGTCCTTTGTTTGCTTTATCAGCATTTCAAACTGAACCATGGAAATTGAGGACTCTGGAACAAACAAGAGCAGCAGTTACTGCACAGGACCTGGAAATGAACACATGCCAAGAGTGAAGGCAGCCACCTCTGCTTCTCCAGCCCCAGCCAGCCAAAGGTGCCTTAAGTGGCAGAAAGCTGTAGCAAAGCATGTATCAAGAAAATCCATATGGGTTTCCCACCTCCAGGGCTTTACCTTGTCTTTTCCACCCACAAGGGCAGAATGACCAAGGAAAGCACTGGAGTCACCTCTCCAGCAGCACGAGGAGAAGCAGCAGCCTGGTTACACTCAAAGCCCATCGACTGACACTCATCAAACCAATTGGCTGCTATGGACCAAAATCAGAAACCTGCAGTCAGCCAAGGGGCTTCGGAGCAGGTTTCCTGCTGTCAACAGACACCACCTTGCTGAGGCTACACATCACCTGTTACTCAAGGCAGCTCCTTGAACTTATTTCAAGCATTTTAAGCAGCCGGTGAGCTCATCTTCTCAAATAGGCTCCATTTTTTCCTCAAGGGATTCATGCTGAAATCAAGACTATTTACAAATGGTTGATCCCTTAAATTAAATGCTTCGTTGAAATGCTCCAGAAGTTCACTATCACTAAAAGCACATAATCTGCTCTTAAATCATGTGAGTTAATCAAATTACATGTGTTGTTAGTTAATTAGTTCAGGAGTCACTGATTGTATCATCTTTTCCGCTGTTTACCTACATTAGATAAGGTATCATGTTACTGCGCCTATAAAGATTGCTCTTTGCAAATTTAGAAAATAAAAACATTTTAACAGAAAGAACATGGACTTACACCAGCAACAAAATGAACAGAGCCAGTGGCAACACCAGAAAAATGCAGTAATTGCCAAGACTCATTCCCAGTGGGCCACCGGCCACTTCAGGGATCTATTTCAAGAGTATATTAAATATTATTGTCACATACAAATAATGAGCCACTCAAAAATACGGCTTAATGTAAAAGCAAGCTAAACAATTTTTTTTTCCTCCCCTTCTACAAAGCATGTTCAAGTCACACAATGCAATGAAGTCACACAAAAACATTAGAGATTGCTCTTTAAAATGATAATATATACCAAAACTTGCAAAATGTGTTCTGCATTTGTTTAAAGGAAATTTAAGGTAGTACCAGAAGGTGAGGAGCCCCTAGAACCAAAAATCAGACACGGAAGACAAGTTTTGCAAGTAAGTACTAATTGTAGGTTTGGTTTTTCTTCCTCGCACTACAACTCCAAATGTGTTGGTAATCCAAAAATAAAATATAAGCTTAATAGAACATGCAGAGAGATTGATCCATTTATATTTTTAAACAGTATGCAATAATTCTGATTTCTCATTTAGCACTCTCTTGCAGGTAATAATAAATACTGCTCATAATTTATGGCAACAATATTTTAAATAAATAATCCCAAGTACTTCGGAAGTGCTTTATGATTCCTAAGTTTTACCATGAATATAACAGATACAGCCAACAAGCAACCTATTTAAAAAAAATTCTAAGTACCAGAGTCCACCAGAGCAGGAGAGAAGCCGAATGCCTAAATTACTCTGACTTTGTTGAAAATCCCAGTCTAACTTCAGCGAGGCCACACAGAAATCAGAATTTGCCTCCCTGGTGAAAACTTGCATTCTTAAATGTGTAAATCAAAATACTGCTTGAAATAGTTCATTAAAAGGGAAGTTTTAGCTAAGCAGAAATCTGACTTGGTTTCTTCACAGAGGAGAGAGGTTACTATGCCTAATGCAGCTAACAGACCTGGGTACACCTACACACAGGTTTTAACTTCCAGTCTTTTTAACATATGAATAATCCAACTAAAGACAATGAAATTATCCTTGAGTTTGAAGCAAGCATATGCTGAAGTGCTCTCTTGGTTCAAAAACTCCCAAAGACTTGACAGTCTAAATAGTTTTTTAATTAATTTTAAAGCATAGGTCATGTATTGCTAAAATGTTATGGTTTCGGGGGGTTTTTTAACTCTGTATATGATTTATGCAAGCATTAAACAACACGTGTTTCATGGACTAATTCTACCTTTTGTTTTCTTCCCCGAGGAAAAAAAAATCACTTCATGTTATTGCTAAAGCAAATTAAATCCTGGGTGTCTGTTTTATTTATTAACTGCATGATAATAGCATGAGGCATAATACATTTCTCAGAGCCCTTCTCTACTGAAGTATAATTTCTGCTGTCAGCCTCTTTATGTTTACATTCAATATTCTAGATGTCTTTGTTACTTGGAACATACATAGGCACACATTTATATTTGTTCCCAGAATAAGTATAAACGCTATTGGTGAAGTGTTTCACAACACCCACAACAAAGAACCATAAATAGCTAACATACTTAGTCATTCTCCATGAGTTTTATATGATTTATTTGAGAAATTTAATAATTTCTTCTAAAAAAGTCACAATAATAACTGTTTTATCTTTTTACACCATAATTATGATTTGGAGCATTGCTTTTCTTATTTCACCCAAGCATACCACAACTCATGAATAAAATATGACAACTTTGATAGCATCCATTGCTGTGGGTTCATCCGTAACAGGAAACATGATTGGGGTACTAAGAGCTCCCTTTTTCTCCATAAGCCTTTGTTTCTGAAAATAAGCTTTTATTTAAATAGAACTGCCACGTGTCCCCCCTTTACTGCATTTCTTGCCATTAGCAGTAACCCCAGCAATAATGTTTACTTTTCTTTTTAATGACTAAATTTTGAAGCTATTAGGATGGCACAAAGCAAGACAGGCAGAATATCCCATCTGAAAGCTGGCACTCACAAGATATCAAAAAACATTCAAAGCAATGCCAGCATAAGAGAACAAAAAGCTAAAGCAGAGGACATGACTTAAATATGTGAGCAATGCTATTATAAAAGAGAAACTCTTTTTTTCGGGCTCCATTAGTTACAATGAAGGAAACCTAAATTACTTCCACCATTTCCCAAACATGATCGCTGTACCTAATACTGTAGGGTCCTCCTACCACAGCTTGTCAGTACAGTCCCTTAAAAGGAACACTTGGGCTAAGTGCAATACATGAGGTTTCCAAATCATCAGCATTTACCAAAATATTCTACAAATATCATGTTTTAAGGCTGTGCTGCTTCACTTTCCAAACAGCACGATGAGCATCTGTAGAGACCTCCACAGACCAAGAAAAATCATGACATATACACATGCAAACCCCACTCTCCTCCCACACATCTTGGCTTTGTTATTTTCCCCAGTCCCCAGGAAGAGGCTTTAAAATTTCAGAATTATTATTCACAATGAGCTGAAGTAGAGAGAGAGAAACAGAGGCAGATATGAATGCCATCTGTAGACAGTCCATCATAAAAGCAACAAGTATTTAAACTCCACAATGCAGTTTTCTATATGTGTTGCTCTTAGAAGATCTTTGCTATGTCCCACTTTACAAAAAGTTTTTTAAAAATGAACATAAAAAAATAAAAGAAGTGGGCTACAAAATAGAGAACTAATCTTTACAACACAAACTTATCTCCTTTGGAAGTGTCTGCTCCCACTGATACCAAATGGAAAACTCACAGCTTCAGAGGGAGGAGTCACATATATGTGACTTTTTCCCTTGTATATGCAAGGGAAGACAGACTCTAAAATAGTCCCTGCAGCTGTAGTGATCCTATACTATTTCTCCTATTTACAGCTGGGGACCCAGCAAACTCTGCTGTAATGTAAGAAATGTTGCCACAAAGGAGGGAGGGTGGGGGACAGAAAAGCTGCACTGAGAGGCTTTTAGGAAGCAAAATCAGTTCTGAGCTACCGTACTTACAGCTCTAAAACAGTGATTCACAGATCCCTGTTGTCAGAATTACAGGACCAAATTTGCTATTTTAGCAGATACACAACCTATAACTAAGGATTTTGTCCCATGTTAAGAGTGGGCATCAGGTGCCAAAACCAATTTTTGCCCATTCTACTAGAAAAAATAAAAACCTGATGTTCGGCACTTTGTATCACTGAATAGGCTACAAAAATAAGGCAATTACATGATATAATGCCATAAAACCAGCACAGTATGACATGAATGCTTCATGCCATTTATGCGGTGAAAATGAAAAAATAACAGAAAAAAATGTTCCCCTTGTGTGTCATTTATACACCCACACCACAGGTGGCTGGATTATTCTAGAATTTGGCATAGGCTGAGGTCTCAAGTAACATCTAATCTTTATTCTTGATAGATAGTTTAAGACAGGAGGATTTTTCACCAGAGGAAATGGTCCATGCCTGGCTCCTTCATTAGGTCAGGTTCTATCTGCCTTTGTGTACTTCTTTAAGGTACAAAATCTTAAAAAAAACCCCTAATGTGATAGTAATTTCAAGTAACACCACTTCCTTTTAGGCAAAAGATGTAGCTGTGTTTAGAAGTAATTTAATCAAGTCGACCAAGTGTAAATATTGTTCTCAGTTATTAACAAGTTTCTACTAAAATTGCTTTAAAATTAAGGATTTCATCCTTGGGGTCAAAATACACCATAATGGGCCACTTTGTTTCATTGCCTACAGCAAGAACCCAGTTCTTGAGCATTGCTTTTCCCATCCTCTGCATTTCAAGCAGTTTTAGCTCAGCAGTACCTACTAATGCTCTGCTTTTAACCCACCATCTGTCCAGCAACCCAGAGCTGCAATATGAGGTGCAGGGGTTTGGGCAGGATTCTTCACCCAGGACTACTCAGGTGCCAACTTTGCTTCACCCCACCTTCACACAGCTCTGACAAGCACATGGGCCCATCTGACAAGATGCTACAGAATATTAGAATATTCTTACTCCAGCTCCAGTATAACAGTATGATATGACTTAAGAGTATCCATTTGCCAGAATCTTTGCTTGAAAATGTCAATTTTTGTTGTATTCCTGTTTTGATGAAGATACAAGGAACTCAAGCTGTTATTCTTACTTTTATCTGAGTTACTTTCATTGTATGGACCTAGATGCTCACATGGTGTGGAACATTCTTACTAGCAGTATCAGAAACTAATTTCTGCATCCCGCTCTCAGCCCATTAAAGAGCAAAGAACTTTTGTTTCCTTTCTGCTTATCTTCATGACAGGACTTTGTCAACAGATTGCCAGAAGCATTCAAGGCTTTTAGCACACTACAGAAGTACTGAAGTGCTTATCCCACTTCCCCTCTGTACTTACCTTCGTGGCAAATGAAGACAGACAAGTAGCACAATTATTGTCTCCCAGGAAAGCAAAAGTAACTGTCAAGGACAGAGGCAATGTGTGCTCAGAATTCTCTCCTAATCATTGCAGACATGATGGGAAATCCAAAAAATGTCAAGTAACAGAAGGCAGCATGACAGCATTCAGGATGGGGGGGAGGGAAAAATAAAGAGAAGTAGAAATTGGTCACTGCTGTTTAATGTGACTATGTTTCTATTTTAGTCTACACTTACTTGGAAGCAGAGGGCAGGGGTGTTTCAAACAAGAGAATATGGAATGAGAAACTCTGAAATTATTTACAAGTTATACCTTCATATCAATATGTTGGATAAATTTTACACCTAGACAAGTTTCTAACATAATTCAAACATTAAACAAGAAACAGCCAAGACAGGATGGGTATATAAAACTATTTTAAAAACTACCTCTGGGAACTGATGAAGTTAATAGTAGTTTATGTATCTTCAAAGCCTCAAAGTATTGCTTAATAATTATGTCTCAGGTGATCTTTAATTTTCTCCATTGAAGATGATTAATCTCACTCAACCCCTCCTAGCTCATTGTATTCAATTCCAGATCATTTCTCTGTTCTGAAAATGGTTTTTGCAAAGGAAAAAACCCACACTTAGACTAATAGTTTCACTGAAAGAAAAAAATTGCTTTGTGTATACAAAACACATTAAAATATTAGCTACATTTATATATATATAAGTTAGACAGATGTTTGAATTAAAATATCACAGGCAAACCTTGCTCAACCCTCTGGGGATGAATATTCCAAAACCTTTCTCAATAACAGGATCACACACCTTTTTCCAGGGGGTTCCTGTCTCACAGTCAGTGCACAAAGGAAAGAACAAAGAGAAAAAACTATTTAACAAACAAGGATCCTAACTTTTGCCTTATTTTTATTGTTCAAGGCTCACCTGGAACAGTAAATCTACCATATTCAAACCCTTCTCTGAAGACAAAACACACCATGACCAAGGTAATTATTCCAGCATAATATTTGAACCTTCTACAAATTTAAATTAATTCTCCATACCACTGTTATTAGAGGAAAGGGCATTAGCACCTCAATTTTACAGGTGAGCAACACAGCAAAAGTAAGGTTCCAATTCACTAATATAAACCCCCACATTATCCAAGTTGCATCCTCCAAAAACACTTGTTAAACATCAGCACACCTCATGGGTGCTTTACAGCAACACCAAATCTAACCTTTCTGGCCTCTTCCCGATTATGCTGCCCTAATGCTGCCTGTACCATAAGCAAACCTTTACCTAATTCTACTCCCCTGGCCCAAGGCTGCAGTCTTTGTGTTTCTCATCCGGCCCCATGCCTCCCTCTCCAGGCTGCTTCTCCCCTTACCATGCTCTTGATGCCTGCACTTCTCTCCCTCCTTCCTCAAGTTTAAGTCCTTGTATTGTCCTTGTCACAGTTTTCCTGCCTGGCCATTGCCTGCTTCCTTCTTGGCCTGCAGCTCCTCCATACAGCTCTTTCTCACCTCTCCCCTCCCCATGCCCATCTGAGGCCATTTCCTTGCCCTGCCTGTCAAGTTCACCTCACTTGGCTGCTTTGACCCTTGTGCCCAACACCAGCCTGTGCCACTCCTAGCTCCCAGGGGAGCCTGTTCGTCCCAACCATGTCATTGTCACTTCCATACTCGGTCCTTGTCCCTAGACTTCCAGCTTTAAGTCCCTCTCATTCCCAGCTTCCGCAGAGGGAAGGGGTGAAAAGCAGGGAAGGAATGGGTGAAAGCAGGACAAGCACTCAAGACCCCAAGAAGAGATCAAGGCCTGCTGATGGACACAAGCCCAGAAACCATTTCCATCGGGGAAGTCACAGTTTCCTCCATCCTGCCGACTGCAGTCAGCCCAGATGCTGGCATCCTGTTTAAATTCTCATTTTAGCAGTGCTTCACAGAGCAGCTCTGACAAAGGGCTAACACCTCTGTCAACACTCTGGGATGATGGGCAGCTGCCACAGCTCCTAATGACCAGGCTGGAGTTTGGAAAAGCAGGGGAAGATCTCAAGGGATGAGTGTGGAGCACCAGCAAGGATCCCACTCTCCAAGGGATGGGCTGGGCCCTATTTCTCACAACGCCACAAGCCTCCATCACAGGAACAAACACACATTGGCTAGAGAGGTGCCTGTGGTTGCCTTCAGAGCCAGCCAGCCCTGAAAGCAGATCAGCTTTGAGTAAACCACCAATTCTGCTGTGCCCAGGTGAGAGGGGAATTCTCAGAAAGGATACCTCAGTGGAGAGACAAGAGAAACAGCCAAAATTAAGCACCAAGGAATGTTACCACACCTGAATGTTACCGCATGATGGGGCCAAGAGGCTGATCCATACCTCAAGTGTCAAGGTATTTTTACTGACACATACAAAGGCTTTTTACCTGATGGCAGCTGCCTCTCCCTCGTAAACTCCCAGGAGCCCAGGACAGGAATTCCACAGGCAACACGGGGTAAAACCCCAAATTTACTCACTCCTGTAGAAACCAGAGCAGGCCTACACAGAATGACACAACAATAGCACAATACTCACTCTGACCTTTAAAAAAAAATAAAAGCTCACAAGTTCAAGGAGCTTGCAGAGTTTCCACAAAGACAAACCTGTGTGGTGAGCTGCAAGACACCTCTGTAAGTGGATGTGCTGCTGGTTCTGGACAGCCCCACTCAGAGAACAGCCCAGCCCCCCACCCAGGCCAGCAGCACCTCAGGGAAAGTGTATTTTAAAAGGTGAAAAAAAAAAAATCTCATCCAGCTGGAGGGGAGCAGCTGCGCAGGCACACAGCCACAAGTCCAAGTGATGCTGGGCAATACCTGGTTAAAAAAAAAATAAATAAAGACCAGACATTCCTTTTCAACAGTGCAAGGGTCATCAGCTGCTTTGCCAACTGTCACAAAGCACATGAAGGAGGGGGCTGCTAGCAGAGGCTCTGCCCCAAAAGCCCCAGCATTCCCTCAAGATGGGGTATTCAGATACACCATCATGGAAAAGGTACTACAGCTACTCTCTCCTGTGACAGCTGAAGGCAGAACTAAGATTTCCAGCCACCCATATTGTGCCTTCCTAATTTTTCTGCTACAGTCAGATTTCTGCTCTGCAAAAACAATACTGCTGATACTTAATATTTGCTATAAATATGGCAGGAGAGATCCCACAGAAAGCAGTGACTCTTGTCTCATTATCTCACATAAAGAGGGATTGACGCCTGAATTCCAAAATTAAAGTTTATCTCTCCTACTCACTGCAAACCTCCCACCACCTGCCCCAGGAAGAGTAATGACATGTTTCCTCCCTCAGCTGTTAGCTGCTCCCTCTCATCCAGTCCCTGGCTATTTTCTGAGCTCTGCAGCTCACACACCTTGCACATTATGCCAGCATAACAGAGTTTAACACTTCAAGTGGATTAAAACCTTGGCCATAGGGTTCAGGCCACTGAGACTGAGAGTGAGAAGTTGAACACAGATGGACAAAGGCAGGAGCCTTCATCTGGCCTTCAAATTCAGTGAGCACAGCTCAGTCTGAGCTGCTGCCCCAAACACACTGCCAGGGCACGAGAAGAGTATCCTGAAGACTGTCCTACCAGAAGCTCCGCATTCCTGATATAAAGGGTATGTGCCCACTGCTGATTATGAGATCAACTTAGCAGTTGCTCTTATCCGCCAAAACACGGCAAAGTTGGCCAGCATTCAAACCTCTTTCAGTTTGGCACTACAAAACCTGACCTCTTGGAGTGAGATTCCCGGAGTGAGATCTGGAAACACTTCTACTCTCTAAGTGAGGAATTAGTCTAAAAAAAGTCAGGATTCATAAAACACTGAAGGAAAACACCAACAGAGAGGATTGTACTTCATCTAGAAGCTCCAGAGAGTCTTCTAGGAGGCACCTCTACCTGCCTTAGAAGTGTAGCTTTGATCTCTCTTTTGGCCTGAAGCAGGACAGTTCTTTTGTTTCAGGAACTCAGCAAGTTTCACTCTTTTTTCACAAAAACATTGCCTTTCTCTGTGCTTTAAGATACTTGTTATTCTTTCACCTTTCCTGTTGGAGCCATGGCTGTACAGAAAAGAACTCAGCAGTCTCTAGTACGAAGTGGGAATAAGGAGCATGACTGAACTCTGTGCTGCAGGAGCTCCAGGCCAGGTGTTTCTCTTACAAATCCAGTGGTTGTTTAATATAAGTCAAGAAATGGTCAAGAACAAAGCACTGTATATCTCTAGACTTTGAACAGTACTTGGTGGTTCCTTTTGCTGAGTGCTAAACATAGCATATACAGTTAAAAGATCATTCCTAATTTAAAGGTTAACTTGAAAAATAGTGCCAGATTGCTAGGAAAGGAAACAGCAAAGCGTTAATAAACTTTCGGGGGCGAGGGGAAACTGTTTATTAAGTAAAGGCTTTAAGTCACAGTTAGCTCAAAAGAGATGTTGCAGGAAGAATTAAAAAGAAAGAGGCATAGCTGACAGGTTGTAAAAGGAATAAAATTTTACTTCCGCTACAAGAACTGAGCATGGAACAAAAGTCAAACTGGTTAAAGCAATCACATAATTTAACAACTAGGCTAAAAATTGTTCTCAGTCTATCTAGAAACAAGATGACCGGTTAACATCCTCTTGCCTTATTTATCATCAGAGCTTTCCTCTGCCACTGAACTCAAGATCCTGATAAGTCAGAGTCAGGACAAGCCCTACTTCCCTGCTATCTGAAAAGAGAAGAAGACTGAGCCCCATCAAGGGAGCAATAGCTCAGGATTTATTAATGTACTACAATTTACAGTATAATCCTGTTCTGATCTTGTACATTTGTCATGTCTGTAAGATACTATTTATAGATGTCTTACATTCAATGTTTGTAAGATGTTATTATAAGGTATTAGGTGAAAAAATCATATTTTCTATATATTTTTTGAGGCAAATTTTCCACCCACCCCCAGAACCATTTCCTTGAATTTACTGGCCTCCTGGTTGGAGGTGAGAAGATGTGGGTCAGACATCTTGGGTGCCCCATTCCCCAAGAGCACTTTAGTCAAGAATCTCCACTCACCCTCCTTTGTCCCTTCATGCTAGAGCAACTCATCTGCCCACAAAGACATTTTTCCCCAAAGTGTGTATAAATTAAAAGATACATAATTAAGACACCACAATGTGAAAGATCTTAAGAAACAGACTGTTTGCAGAATTGCAATTATGAGTTACATATCTACATTTCTGCTGATTCACAATGTCAGCACTTACACTGCCTTTTTTCTTAATTTCCTCATCCCCATTTCACCAAGAATGGAACTGAAGCATACAAATAATGGAACTGATCAATCAAAAATCCAGCTGAAATACTCTAACAATCAAAGTCCACGTCCAGCAGGATCACTCAGATGACTACACTTAATTATAGGTTTCTGTGCTTTTCTGAGTTAGGAACAGATTTGCTTGCCCAAAGGCAACCCACATCTCTCAATTGTCACTTGGGTTCTACCACGCTGTCACACAATTTGCAACAGAGCTGAATTTGTTTCTTTGCCTATAAAGCTGCTTCACACAGCAGCTGAAATCTGAGGTTTGGCTGTTAATACCAATATTACTAGAAAATCAGAATACCCCACCAGCTTCACTGGGATGGTCTTGGACTAAAATCACAAACTCCCCAGGGAAAAGAGTCTTTCTACATTTTCTCTAGGATAAATTAAAACATGACATCACTCCCCAGAAACTCTGTAACAAACAGTATGTCACTTACTGTAAGAGAGCTGTCACTGATCAAAAGCCTAATTAAAAATAATAGTTACCTTTTCTTTTGTGCATATCTTCTTATCACTCCCCTTTTTCATTTCCTCTTTTTGCCTCTAAAGGCAACTGAAAGAATGCTCAAAACCTATAGAGCTTTCTCTTTCAAATGGTTTAATTCACAGAAAAAGAATCTTGCTTAGGAGAACATTCCATATTTTCACTTACCCTGGATACATAACTGTCCAGGTTGGGGAAAAATTACCATTTCTCTATCTCAAAGATGTAAACTTGCTGGGACACACAAAAGACCACTCTCAATTTTAACAGCTCTAGTATAGCCATCTCACAAGACAGTAAATATTCCACAGAGAACTTTTATGTAAGCTCAGAGCCCTGAAACATTGCTGTCAAAGGTGGCAGGCAAAACTGTCCCTGTAAAAACCACATGCCAAAGAACATACAAATTCTTTTTATTTTGTAAACTAAGGAATCCTCAGCAGTGAAAGCCTGCTAGGGAAGAGGTCTTCTAATGTGACTCCACGTGCAGCAATCATCCTGCTGCCCCAAGGCCACACTGGAGCAGCAGGTCACAGCGAGGCACAGCACCCATGCTCACACGTGGTGGTAAGGATGAACCAGAGCAGAGCTGTGCTGAGAGGACCACATCTTCCAAGTGGAATAGCTGGTCCAAGAAGATACAGTAATTCTGAAACTAAGCACTAACTTCAAGACTTTTCTCTCCTCCTCTTTGTCATGTCGGACAAAGGGGTTTTTCTGTGAATCTCTGTGGGAGAAAGTATTACTTCTAACTTAGACAATGCAGTTGTCCATACATTGCTCCGAGTTCTATATTGGTTTTATTGGATGGCAAGATAGAAATCAAAATCAACAGTAAGGCACCTCTGTTAGTAAAAGGGAATCCATATAGCTGCCAACACACTGCTGACATTTAACAAATAACAGATATGAACAAGAAGGGACAAAGAAAACAGGGTAGCCTCAAACTTCCATCCCAGATGACAGGAAAGGCCTTCAGTCTTCTCAGGACCCAAGGGCTGATGCTTTACTGAAGACAGTAATTTTCCTGAGCCACCTTCCAGGAAGTTTTACACTAGAGGTGATACTCAAGCACAGGGCTATTCCTGTGTACATCCTCAAGAAGGATTTCTGTTCTGAGCATTTAAAAAGCTTTATTTACCTAACTACAGTCTTCCTACTGTTTTTTCATTTTGTACAGTGAATGTTTATTGCTTCCCATGAACAGCTACCTTCCAGTTTATCTGTTCATATGAATTTTTTAAGTTCCACCTTTTTTACACCAGTCCTAAGTTCCTAAACTACAGGTGGACAACTCCAAGGAGAAGAGAATATCCAAAACACCATTAACCTTTCAAAGCTACATTAGTATCAATGTTCTCAATCCAAGTCCTGACAAACACATCTCGGACTTCTTCTCTACAGCTCTGACCACCAGTTTGTGAAAACTCAGCAGAGCAGCTCATCAGTGTGACTGCAATTAACTGCATGGAATAGCAATTGGAATTATTAACAGATTTAGGGCACTGCAGTCCTTAGAGGAATGACTATACTTTAATATTGTTTGTCCATAATACACAAACCGGGAGTCAGGGTATCAAAAGATAAACAATTGGTATCTTTAAAGGAAAGGAATCAATACTGCTCTTCTGGACACTAATTTGGGAATCAGTGAAAATTAAGCTACTTGTCATATCATAAAAGACAGGAAACAAATCCTGAGCTGGTCTGCAGAAGTCTCTCTGCTCTGACTCCTAAACTGGCCTTGGCCACATAAAGAATGAACTAAGATTATAGACCCACTTCCTTTATTATTTACAGTAAAGTCAGCTAGCACTGCAGATCCAGAACTGAAGCTAAATGAGATGATAGTCATTTGCCCCTAAAAACAACTGCAGAAGACAGATATGAAAAAGGGAAACACTAATATGCACACTTCAGCACCGACTAAAGCACAGTAAAGAAAAAACATAGGAAATCTCCACAATAAAAATGTTCCCAATCGTGCTTTAATTCATATGTTAATCTCAAGTCATATAAATGTCTTTCTTGCCTAATTAGTATATTGTAGCAACTCAGTGCTTCCACCTCATGGGACATTATCCCTTAATCTAGGCCTTACTTAAATACATTGTAAAAATACACATCCAGAATTTCACTCAGTTGAAATACAAAAAAAAAAAAAAATCAACATAATTTTAAAACACTTTACAAACTTTATGTTAGAATACTTAATGAAGGAGAAAATCACAATTCCAAGTGACTTATCCTGTCTTTGATACTCAGCTTGGGTAAGTTAATACAGAAGTGTTCTATTAGGCCACTTTAGCAGTTTTCACAAAGTTGATAACAGACTTATTACACTACCAATTAGTGCCTACATATTAAATGCTTTCTCTCAGCTACACAGCTTTCGCTCTGTCTCTCTCTGCACATATATGATCACAGAGAAAAAAACCCACAAGAACACAACAAAGTCCATCCCATGGAACCACTCCAACATATTCAGTGAAAAATAAATATTGGAGAGTATTGAATACCTACCCAGAAATACTTCCCAAAATAACCCTTGCAACTACCTGACAGTACACACACAAAAAATATCTGTATTTCAAGAACAAAATCAAATAAACAGAAATAAAAGAAAGCAAGTTAACCAAGACCACCATTACAGGGAATCACTTAAGCATCAAATCTCTTATGAGCTCATGTAGACAGAAGAGAGATTAGAAAATTGAGGATGTTTCTCTCACCTTGGAATAAAAATGCTTTGCTGGCATTGTGTAGTCCTGACACTTGTGTTACCCCCAGGGTTGTATTCACCAGATCCAGTTCTGTGATGATATCAATTTGTAAGTCAGGATCCATTCCAAATCCTACAGCTGTTGGAGGCAGAGAGAGTTAGATCAATTTTTATTTCAAATCAGGTAATGCAAAGAATAGAGAAGAATATCTAGCACAGACATTTCTAGTACCTTCCCACTCCACACACACCGCACATAGTAATTACTTACAAGACAGTTAACTCTGCTGCAGGAAAGAGAAGATTTCTATTCCAAGTCTTTCAATTAAACTATTTCCTTTGCAGAGATTTTACTACACACATGTTAAAAACATTCTAAAACTGATACATTTATCCAGTATCTTCATAAGGTTAAAGAGTAACAAATAAAAGAAAGCATGACCACCTATGCAAAATTACGAGAAAGATTTGTAGCATTCATCTATTGGCCACACTATTTCCAGGGAGATGTAAAGACTGAAAATTTCTTTCAGATTTCCTACCTAGCTGCGACCAACTGACCAGGGCCACAGCTCATAGCCTAAATGTAATCTATTTTCCCAGCTGGACCAAAGGACCCTTGGAGGATATAGTAGAAGAGCAAAGAACACCATCCTGTAGACTAAGAGCCTTGGGTGACTCATCAAAGTGTTTGATATTGCTTCTGAAGCACACCTCTGTTGTTGCCAAAGCCTACCTACAAACAGCAGACATTCATCCACCCAAACCAGCTGCAGCATCTCTGGGCTGTGGGAGAACCTACTGGGAAAGTACAAATCTAAACCTGAAATTCATAAAAGGCTTATGCCCAGGAAACGCCTGCTTACTCTTTAATCTACTAGGGACCTGATGGGATTGACAGAAAAGACACCGACTCCACAAGTTTGAAAATGCTGTGTTGATTAGCTCAGGGCACATGAGTGGTTAGCACACCAAATTCATCAAACATGCTTCCTTTTTTCTAGGGATGGGAAGAGGTCAGCCTGACCTCAGTGTTTCTCTCAACACAGCAATGAGAGTGACATGAGATCTGTGCCTGAGACATAGGTCAAATATCTCATGTGGAATCCAAACACTTTCCTAATGAAATTTTTCAGTAACATCATTAGTAACAGGAACAGGCTCCAAGAATGAAATCCTGACACAGCTGAAGTCAATGGTAAAAGTCCCATTGACTTCCATGGACCAAGGACATTACCTGTAAGGCACGTCCAGATTGATTTCCACTAAGTAGACTTCACACTTAGGTCTAAATTGATTGATTTGTTATTCCAGGACTATACTTCTGGATCATTTAAGCAGCAAGTACTCTAGTTTGATTCTTTGAAAGGCTTTGAGAAATTACTGAGGTGTACAGAACGAACATGAAGTTATATATACTACTCATAAATCTTCTGTACTCCAGCACTTTCTCTTTTCCTCAAGGATTAAAAGTTGTTGGAACAATGCACTAACGTAAAGGATTCTACTCCACAAGGGACAGAGTAGTAAAAAATACTGAAAATACAGCTCTAGGAGGTCTCTAGCAACCTTACCCTACAAGGAAGATTAGCCTCTAGAGGTATCTGATGGAACTGATGCTCCAGGAGTGCTGACACATCCATACATACACGGTGCTTTCATAAGGATATGGGGATAAACACCTTTTTTTAGAAAATTGGAATTGGAGAATATTACAGAAGCCAGATAAACTTCTCCAAAGGTAAACGCTTCCCAGATAATCATCAACATCATCAGGCTTTTAGTAGTATGTTTGACTTCCACCCTAGACACTCAGGCACTGAAAGGCCACAACTGACACCATTCTCGGTGCACCAGAACACCTCCCCCTGCTGGAATAAAGACCAGCACCAAAACGAGAAAAGACTTATTCTTCTAACGTTTCCATTCAGCAGAAAAGCAGCACAATGCAGATGGTGTGAACTTACCTATCAGCAAAGACAAGTGTTTGCCATCCCTGTGAGAATCAGTATGCTGTCCCTCATTAGAAAGGGGAATTGCTCATCTATTCAGATCAGCAATAATCTACTAATATGAAGGGAGGTCAAGCAGGTACTAAAACTTGCTCAACAGAAAGGACAAGCTGTGTTCAGTAAGACATCTCAATCCCATCTAAGTAAGTGAAAGCTCTGTCACAGCCATCAACAGGGTGGGGACAGAAACCACAGCGAGCAAGTATAGGCACTCCCATAAATCACAGCAGCTCCACGGCTCTATTAAAGCTGTTTATTCCAGCCTGAATACGAAAGGCTCAACAAGTATACATCACTGTAGCTCCACAGGCTTCGATTTATGCCAACGAAGGATCTCGTGTGACAGCTTCAATGTTTTCCCTTCCAGCTTTTAAAATACTTTCGAAAACAGAGACTGCTTCTAATGTCACAGTAACTATTTAGCAAGAGTACGCGGCTTTAAATACCTAGTCATTTTCCTGAGCTGGGTCTTCAAACAGCAGCAGGCACTCAAAAGCCTAGTTAATAATTAATAAACAACAATCAGCAGCTTCAGTATGATAACCAAGTCTCCTTTTCCCCTGTGGTCTCCCCCAGTCTATCAGAAAGATACCACAGGCATACCAAGCGCACTTGCATATAGTGTTTTATGCTGTCGCTCTTCAGTGGAACTAGCAGCTGGAAATACCATCTCTTTCTGAAGTAAAAATTAAGCATCAAGCTGTCTGCTCTCATTGGAGAACTCTGCAACACCTGGGCCCGATCCTGCATGATGTTGCTTTCGATTCCTATTTAAAGTAATTGGGCCGTTCCCCTTAAATCAGTGGCTTACACAAGCAACACTCCAAATGCTTCAGGCAAGTGGGCGGGAGTAAAAATCATCTCAGGACTTGGTGGATTCGGCCCAATGTGAACTGAAGGCACTACAGTAGATTAGAGGATTAAGCCATATAATTATGAATGATGTCACTAGGAAATCCCTAAAAGAAATTAATTCTGCCTTACAGCTCTGACAGCTTTTATTCTCTGCTTCTCCCTTTATCACCTACACCCAAGCACCAGCAATCATGCCATGCTCCATCTAGCTAATGTGCAGCCATGCAACATATGCAGCACATTTATAATCTCCTCCGCATGTGTAACGTGCTATTTGGGGATGGAAAAACTTTTACTTAAAGCACAATTAACACAATCAAGCCATTTGCACGTACCCACGTAAAACCATTCATGTGGTAAAGAAATGCTCTAGAAGAGGCATTTTGCTCTTTCCTCTCACAACTTCTGTGGCAATTGTTGCATACAAAGAACTTTACGAGTAGTAGAGTTTTGGGTCCTGTTGACCACTTAAAACCTCTGTATGTACTACCAGGGGTAACATCACTATGAAAGGGACGGGCGGTATTTTCTTCCAACTATTTTTATGCCGCATCTCTTGTAGATTTTCATGAGGTTATAATTACTATAGGAACTTAACTATAAAACATTCATTCCTTTGCACTTCTAATAACTGTACCGGGTGATTTCCTTGAGAATAGCTACAAGCACCACGGAGAAACGTGCTCCTCAGCAGCTCCAACCGAGGAGGAGCGGTACCCGGGGACCAAGAACAAAGCCTTCGCAAGGAACAAGAAGCGGTACTCGGGTCGCGCAAGGCTGGAGAGACACCGGAGCCGGCACGGCACCGGCTGGAATAATCCCGCCCGTGCCGCCGCGCCCCGCACCCGACACCGCGGGCAGCTCCGCGCAGCGCCCGCACAGAGCCGGGGCCGCACCGCGCACCGCCCGCCCCGGCACCGCTCTCCGGCTCCCGCTGCCCGCGGGGCGCAGCCCGCACGCCGCTCTCGCAAAACTTTCCCACGCCCG
>VZRF01013122.1:639212-668327 GCA_013396875.1 Vireo altiloquus | reverse complement strand
GCCCCCCCGGGGCTCGCCAGCGCCGCCGCCCGGCCACGGCCGCGCACCGAGCGGAGCGGGGGAGCCCCGCACGGCGCTCCCGGCCCCGCTCCCCGGAACGGGAACCCCCGAGCGAGAGCTGCCCGCCGCCCGCTGCGGCACGTCCCGCGGTCCGGGCGGGTGTGAGGTGCGGCCGCGCAGCTCTGCCGGCGGCTTCAGGGCACCTTCCCCTTCTCGGCGTAAGGATCAACCCTCATTAACTATTTACTCTTAGTAATAATTTATGCCACGTATGAATAAACAAAAAGTTCTGAGATAAAATACAGAAACCTGTGCCATTCCTCGGCTTCTTGCATGTCCTTGCTCAACTCCCTTTACTGCGCTTTCATGCCTCTAACGTGTACAAGGGAGGTAAAGTATTTAAAAATACTCGTGAGCCCTATGAGAATCTGCTCTGATAGCTGTTTTAAAACCTGTCTTCAAGTATTTCTTCGCTCCAGCCTTTTAATTTGGCTCGGTCCTTGGCAAGGAACAGACTACCACATGCCTCGGTTACATGCAATGACTCTTCCCTGCAGAACACCTGATTTAATTTTGAAGGACAATTTGCTGGCCCCAGATGATGTTCCCGCCCTACCGAACAGCAGCAGAGTGAGATTTCCAGTTGATCGACAGTTCAAAGCCCCAGGATCATCCTCTCTGCTGCTTCCCCTCATCGTGATTTTGTGCTGCACAGTGCAAATTCCAGCCATCTTAAGTGTTAAATAATAAGCTTACATTTGGGCAAAGTTAGGATGATGCCATAAAAATCATGCCCATCTTAGGGGTGCAGTTGCATTCATACACATTTACATTGGCAAGAGTAAACAGTCTGACTTGGTTGCCTAATTACTTAATTAGTGAGATGTCTGGAAACAGCTGTTCCTGGCTGCCAGCAAGGTAATGCACTCCAGGAAGCCTCTGGGGTGGCCACTCAGAAAGCACCTCAGTAATTTATCTCCCGTGTACCAAAACAACTTTTTTTCTTATATTATAACTTTGCAGCTTCTTCCCTTTGGCTAGGGTGCCCTGTTATCAGCCACGGGGTGTGAGGAGGGGTACACACATGGTATACAAGTGTGTGTGGGTATGCACAGATACTCTATATAACCATAGCAACAAGAGAAAGAGGCAATGGTACCTCAGCACGTGAAGTCACACCCCTCTATTCCATCCTGATAACATCAGTGTTCTGCATAGCAGTTACTATCTGATTTTAGAGATTTCATTTTGTGGAACACATCTATATATCCAATTCCTATTAGCTTAGATCTGTTTGTGTTTATCTCATAGTAAAACCAGTATCTACCTAGACACCAAATTGAATCTAATTCAAGTTTTCCATTTACCACCTCATGCAGAGTCTTAAGTGAATATACAATTTAAACTGGTCGTAAATAGATTCTCAAACAGATCTGTTTAACCTAAGTCTGGATTAAATGCTATTTATAAAAAAATTACTGTGGGTACATGCAAAAATTTGCACCATGTTATCAGCTGTAAAGCACAGTTTCAAACACATCTTGAGCAATCTCATGAAAAAAGAATATCCTAACCACTGCTGATTTGTTCTTCTGTTCACCAGAAGCATCAATAAGCCCACAGGTACTGCAGAAAGTAGCACAAGCAGCTTGGTAAAAAGTGCTCCGAAAAAAGCTGGTCCCGCAGTTATGGCTCTTCCTATAGTCCAGCTCAATGCCCAAATGATCACACATTTGGAGAGCATTTGGAGAGCCCATATGGTCAGTTGTTCATATGGAGAAAGGATAAGGCAAGCGGATGGAAAACAAAAAATCCCCTTTTTGCAGCCAACACTATTCTTACACCTCCCCTAATGGCAACAAATCATCTTCCTTTATCACCAGAAAATCTGACCTTCTGATATGTTCTTATGGGAAGTATAAATAGCTGAAAAGCCTGACTTCCAGATAAGAATTAAAACTGTGTTCCTGAATATTCATAGCAATTTAAAAAAAAAATCTGAAGGTACTATTGCAAGAGTGAAACATTTGTCCTGGAAAATGAGCTGGATTTCAGCTCAGAGAATGTTCCTGTGAATATTGTTCTTGCACTCTCCATTGGTCATTGAATGCATCTTGGTCTTGACCTAAATTATTGTGAAGTTACTAACTGTGGTGTTAAACTGTTAGTCCTGCCAGCCACAAAGCTTGTGACATTTTGTAGTTTGAGGAAGAATTTTTGAGCGGGCACAGTGTCTCTCTGAGCAGTTGTAGGGCTGTCTGCGTGTCACAGCTAAAATGCAATTAAAAGCACTGTTACTTCAAGGGTATCTTAATGTCTGGACTCAGTTGCCAGCTGCACTGCAAACGCTGGGAAACAACAGTGCTTCCATCTGGAGGAAAAAAAAAAGGAAAAGAAGAAAAGAAAAGAAAAGAAAAGAAAAGAAAAGAAAAGAAAAGAAAAGAAAAGAAAAGAAAAGACAAAGCCCACGACCTGTAGCTCATGGGGTCGAAAGCCTCCTCGATTCACAAATAAGGCTTGTGTCCCTGGAAAACCTGGCTCCACGGGGATACGATCTATACGAACCGAGTTTGCTTTGCGGCCAGTAGAGGGCAAGAATTAGCAGCAGCACTTAGACCCAGATACTGTGAAGAAGAATAGGTGTAAAGGAATGGGGCATTACTACATGCCTTGCTTGCCTTACCCACTGACAAATACTTGTAAAGGACTACATAATCAGTTCAGCAGGCTAAAAGTATCCACGCTAGGGTTTATAATTACATAAGTAACTAACAAATCCATCAGAGTGAAGATATCTTACAAAGAGAAATCATTTGACTACTTCTATACACAGTCAAGGAGCAATACCTAATGCTCTTTCTTTAATTATTATTTTTTATTCCCAAACACATGGCTAGCTAATGTTCAAAGACTGAAAAGTCTAAACTAAACTTTACATCTGAATAAGCTGTTTGGTATAAGATGTGCCCTTCAACCTCCACGCTGACTGTAGGAATTTCAGCACCAAAAGAGTAAAATTATTTCAGACTAAGCACATCTGTGTGCACTGCAGTAGAACATGTGCCTATATTGCAGTTGTCAAGTAACATGCATTGGTTTAAATTGTGGCCATGGTGAATCCACTCAACCAAGTTAAAAGGACATGGATTTTTATTTGTTCCCATGAGTTTAAAGGTTTGATGCAGTATATGCCTAATGGTGACAGCAAATCTCTTACTCCCAAAATCAATGTGTTGTATTGTTCACTTACACTGGTTGGTTTTGGGGGTGTGACACATTCCATATGCCTCAGTTTTTCCTCCTGAAAAGGGTATTAATGGCACTTAGCTTTCCCTCAGTACTCTCACAATGCTTGCTGGTAACTTCAGAGTTCCCCAAAATGAAATCTGCCTGCACAGATAAGGTGCAGAGAGTGACTGTAGTCTCCCATCACCAGGTCCTAACACCTCCTTTACCCACGCAGGCACATTTCAGAGAAATGCAAGCTTAAAGACAGAACAAAGTACCAGAAGTGGTGAAACAGTCCTGCCACTTAGCTATAGAGCAGTCTTCGGGTTCAGACCCTCGCCTGAAATGAATCATGCTCTTGGCACAAGTTTACCTCTTTTGGTGACATGTGACATCGTGCTTCAGCTACTGTATTTGGGGAAAGTTTCTCAAAAGCTCGCGTCTGCCAACAGCGAAACAGGTTGGACCAGTACCATTTCCATAGCAGGCTGGGAAAGGAAGAACCTGCTTTCCCAATCAGTGTTGTGGCACATGGCCCTCACCACACGGCAGGAATTCAACTTCGAACACAAGGTACGATAACACCAGAAACTGTTCCTTACACATTCCTTCTTCACTTGCTCCTCCTTTCAGCCTCCCACTTGCATCTCCAGCAGATATGGACCTCTCTTTTTTTTAACAGTTTAACAACCTTTGGGATGATTGAATTGATAGGATAAGAAGGATTTAAGCAAATCCAGTTGGTCTTCTGTTAAGCAATCAATTGTTCCACAAGGTACAGAACACTCAATAGTTAAGAAACCAGCATTTAAATGATACTTGTTTCTGCAGCTGTGGAACATCCCCATTTCCCAGGAGGGCTGTTTCCAGTTGCTGCTCAATGTTTTTAACAATCAAATGGATCAATTCTGCAGATACCTGAAGGCTCTGTATTAAGAAAGAATGATGTTTGTGGTGTGTGTTGGGTGGGGAAGGAGGTGGTGGAAAAAGAGACATTTCATTCACCAGAGAAGTTCATGTAATTTCTGTTTTAAACACTGGACATTTATTTTCTTTAGAGCCCATACATTATTGAATAATTTTAATTTATCACATCCAAATATATTAGGCAAATATATAATACAATAAATTGCATTTGTACACATAAATACAAAATTTGAGGTAGGGCCTCAAGAATGATGATTTCTGAAATTAACAACATACAGCAACATAATATGTACTACATGAGATATATATGATGCATTCTTTGTAACAATGTATCTTTTGCACATACAGCTAATGAAAAAATTGTAATGATCTGGTTAGGGTACAAATCTTTATCCATAGGCAGCAGTACCCCATAGAATGCCTGTAAATATATATATATATTTATATATGACATTACGCAAGTAATTAAGATTTAACCCATCAGCGATGGGTCCGTAATAAAGTGCCATAGGACACAGGGAGCAAATTCTCAGCTGCTGTAAATTGTCACAGCTCCAGACAAAGCTGTGACAATTTATTCCAGCCAAGCATCTACCTTACAAGGTAATACTACATAATATAAAGGACAGATAACAACATGTTTTAGTCAATTTTCCTAACAATGGAAGATAGCTATAAGGCAAATGGTTACCTGAAGATGTATTTAAATATTATGGGCAAATAAAAATATTGCAAGCCTTAAGATCCAACCTAGTTGTCACATTATGCTAAACCCCTCAGGAAAACCTTCTCTCTCTGGTGATAGGCTGTCTGAGGGTGACAAAGGCAGAAACCCCAATACCTCTCACCTCCCACCTCAAGTCACTAACCTGAGCCCCTCAGGAATATCAAGCCCTGACCATTGTACAGGCACCTTATGTGCACACCATCTTACTGCGAACCAAGAAACATCCTCTCTTACAACAGCAGAACAGGGAAGCTTTCTGGGATGCCTCTGATCAGAAAGCTCTGCTGTCTGCAACCCACAGTCCCTACAAGTCTGTCCTTGATTGCAAGAAGTGGAGCTGCAGAATAAGAAACCAATAGGAAAGCAATGACTGCCATACATAAACACTGCTTTAACACAGGCAAAACCAAATCATATTATCCATACAACTGTACATAACAAAAAGACCAAAGGTATTTAAAATCAATCAGGTGTTGGAATTTGATGGTAAGAGATAGTCACAAAGTGTATCAGAAGCAATGATCTTCAGTGTGGAGGCACATCTAATGTGGTCAGTGGAGCAGAAACAAATCAAAAGACTACTTGGACTCAATTGAAACATCATATAAAGACAATCCAAGCCTTTCTCAATTAAAGGTCATTTTGTTAAACCCTTCTTTTGGAAACAAAGTGCTGCCTTGTCTAGATGAAACACAGGTTTTGAACATTGCATATTAAAAACACTAGGAAGACCCCAAAGAATTTGAAGATGGCAAGCATTTGCATTAGGTATAATCTTTAATGCATACAATAATGCACTTCAACTCATCCAGAAATTCAATTTAATTTCAAAGAAAAAATATGCATCATATTTTCACCAAATTTAAACATTTTTTACTCACAAGATAGATAGATCTGAAAGTACATACATCACATTTTTACTAATATGGCTTTTTCCCCTCCTTTATTTTTTCTTTTAAAGATCTTTACTGTTATGCTATTAGTTACTAAATTTATTTTTAGAAAATTATCAAAGTACATGCAAACTTTCCTTAGAACATGGTAAAGGAAGTGCATTCCCAAACTTCAAGATAACTTCTCATTTAAAGAAGACACTGCTGGTTAATTTAATCTCAGCTTTCAGATTTGGACAGTAAAATACTTTAGAAAAAGTCTCATGTGACCAAAAAAACCCCCTGCTTTTCACATACATTGAAAACTTCACATCTTCTGTGATTTTGTATGCATTTCTCCCCTTTTCCAAAGGTTTTTGCAGGCCTAGCAATGAGGTCAAAGCTGAAGACAAAGATCAGCTAGCAAAAAAAATCACAATCATCTGTTTACAGAGTTTCAAATTCAAGCCTAATCCTGTGCTAATGACTTAGCAGGCACAGGAATAACATCTAAATTAAATGCAAGCAGATTAATTACATAAATCATGGAAAGCAATTCAGTTGCAATTTCATATGCAGTCTGGTCTGGTAATCCAAGCCAAAAGATATAATATCCCAGCAGTATTCCTTCAAATGATATCTCTTTCATAATTCAGGTAGGCAGTAACTGACATCCTTACACTGAGGGAACTTTATGGCAATGAGTTAATCCCAGTTCCAATGCAAGCCTTGAGACAAGCCAGTAAGTGAAAGGATTCTGTGCTCTCAAAATATTCTACTGTGTTTTCTCTTTTTCAAAGAGGACCAAATCTACAGATATTTATTGTTGTTTTTTTAATGACAGCAGTAGCAAAGACAAACTGGCTTGAGCTGCAAAAATCAAACCAAGATGCAAAGGAATATTGGTCAAGAGAGACCCAAAATTATTTATCCCAACAGAAATATTAATTCCCAAGAGAGGTGCTGACTTAGAATCACAGAATCATTAGGTTCCTTTCTGCACTCAGGGAGGGTTCCTCAGCCCCACCTAGATGTGGGAACCAAATTTCTAGCTCATCCTTTTGGACCTTCATGAGGAGGTCAAACAGAGCATGGCTTCTCAAACCTGCCTCTGTCAGGAAAATAAAAGCCAGAAGTAAGAATAGCAAGTCTTTTATTAAAATAGCAGGTGAAGCTGAAGCAAGGGGTAAGAGCTTTAAGGCAGAGAAGCTCACAGGAGGGTCCAGTCTTGCTGCTGTATGAGACAGGGACCAGCAAGAGCCCAAGGAGTGGAGATTCAGGGGTCGGTGTAAAATATTGTGGAATCTGCCCTCCCTGCCCTGGATGACAACCCCTGATGGTGCTTCACTTGTTCTGTGTGAGGATTAAAGGTCTCCAGCAGTGCCTAGAACTGGCAACACTAATTGCCCCGTGAAAGAGGAAGTTCAGCAAAATGATTAATATATTTCATATACATATATATATACACACACACACAGAGAAAAGGAGTTAACAATTTGTGGAAGTCTTACTCTAAGGTTTAGTTTTTTGTTTTCCTCAATGGGATGAAAATAACACATCTACTGATCTACAGACACACATGAACTGAGGATTTACCTGAGACCCTGTAATATGACGACAGACAGACAAAAGAATGGGATAGAAACAGCCCCTGAAAGGAAAGAACATTTACAGGCTACTACAGTAGTGTCTGTGGGGAGGAAAAAACTGGCTAAACTACTAAGCTCATCATTTCTACACTGATTGGTAAGATATTTATAGGGACATAAAACATCACTAGCACACACTACATGAACACTGATCACTGTTAAAAAATATCATATATGTATGTATAGGATATAACAAGATAATAAAGATTAACTTTTGCCAATTATTGAAGATATATTTTTCTCCCTCATTCTAGTGCATTTACATTAAGTTGGGCTAATTTTCTATTTAAGTAAATAAATGTATTCCTAAAAAGCTCTATTTTTACTCTGCCCAATAGGTAACAAAACTATTTAAGTCTAATACTCATGTGACTGCTTATATTTGATTTCTAAAATATAATGATTTAGGATGTCCTACTGCTGTGCAATGTTATGATGGCCATCTACTAAATTGCCCTCTCCCCTCAACCCTTGTGTTTTCTATATCTAATGTTGCATCTGTGTGGATGACTGCAGTGGTTGATTATTGTTGATTTGGGTTTTTTTATTTAATGAAACTGTTTTAATGAAAAAAACCCTATGTATGTTCCAGAGAGAATACTGCTTTGAAGAATTTACGTGCTATATATATAATATATAGACAAGTGGGGTCCTGCTATTTCCCCATTGGTTGAAAGAGAAGAATACACCATCTAAAGGTTACATGTTATATAAAGATGCTTATAGGCAAATGAACAGGGAGTCACAAAGTTGAACAGCACATCTAACTTCTAATAACTGTTTTCAGGTGGTAACTACACTACACTTACCACTGTAAGAATACAAAGTTAGGCACAAATTATATGATGGCTTCTTGAGGAGATACTGTAAACAAAAGCAGAGAAACAAGGAAAATTATGTTGAGAGTATTGGAGTGAAATGAATAAAACCACAGGTGCACTTGGCATAGAGCAAATTTTCAGACACTTCGTATAACTTAGGCATTCCTGGTTGAAATGACAGATACCAAATTATCAAAAGAAACATATGACAGGACTTTAAATAGTGATGCCCATAAAACTCATTCTGGCACCATTTCCAAATCACTTCTAGATTCAAATGCAGTTTAGTCCCAGTCTCAATTAATCATTTTTAAAGATTTTGTTCTTATTTTTCTACTTGAAAAGATCAAATGGATTATTGTGTTTCTGTTCTCACCCCACATATTGCTTCCTGGTGTGCTGTTTCAAGGGTCTCCACTTGTTTAAATAACATAACAATCCCTCCGAGTTAGTATAAATCATAAAGGAAGCATGCGGACACGATGGGTCAGGGTCAGTTGTTGGTGCAGCAAAAGGAACCCCATTGCTATAGGAGCCTTATGCTGGATTTACATCAGGACTCCTTGAGATCCCATTCTTTGCTCACTTCCATCATATTTGAGGGCTGAACCTTCCTTGGAAGTCACTGGTAGCAAAATCCTAGTCCCATCACAGCCTTGTGTTACAAGGGTGCTTGTGGGAAATGGGTCAACAACATTTCCTCTAAAGATCTTTAGGTTTGGTGTTGTTTATTCCCACATCACCTGACAACACCTGGTTATGTCACCTGTCACACACAGAGCTTTTGCCGTGCCACTGGGTACAGAACACGTCACGGGCATCACCTACACCTGGAAGTGGTCTAATTAGGCCTTCCCTACAGCATGCAACAATAAGTCGTGCTTTCCTAAGCAACCACTTCCAGGCACTGCAGAAAAGAAAAGTAGAAATGGTGGGGGGAAAAATGAAAAAAAAAAAATCAGAAAAGGCTGACAATGTTATTGTCACCCATTTTTAATAATTATTAGCATTGGGTCCCCAATTCCATATCCTTCACTGGCAATTTAAGTCCCAGGGAGGAGGTTCCCAGCGGATCAATCATGTTCCTGTAACGCTCGCCGCGGTGCTTGGCCAGAAATGGGCCCCAGTCAGGCTGTGGAGAGCACACCAGCTTGAGCCGCTGCAATGGGGGAGAGAAAAAAGAGTCTCATTTGGTGTCATGGAGCAGAATTATAATGCAGAAGGAGTGAAGATAAGCTCATTTAAGGTTATTGATGACGGCCCAGCAATGCTCCACTGCTTAGCGTTTGTTTTGCACAAAGTTTTCATGATTAATAGAGGATAAAGTGCCCAGATTTTAATTATGCATTCTCACTCGCACCATATGAGGGGGGCTCAGAACCACTGCTACAGACTGTGAGGCTCTCTTACTGAAGGACATGTGCACAATTACTTAGCCCAATGGTCTAAGCAGTGGGTAAATGCATTAAAATAATTGGATTTCTATTTAGCATATTTCCCAAAAGTATACAAATGACCAAAAAGTAGTACATCACTATGAATGAACAAAGATTTTAATTTTGAGATGACAAAATATTTCATTTCTGTCTGCGGGAAAAAAGAAAGAGGAGAATGTCAACCTGGCAAACAACAAAAATTTTCTGATCTTTCCACTGAGTTCTTTATTGAATATATCATTTGATTGGTGCATTCACAGATAAAAAGGAACGAAAACATATTTCTGATGACTTAAGAGGGAACAATTATATGTTTATTACCTAATAAAGTGAATCAGACCTCTCTATCAGTTATTTTAATCTCTGCTTAATTGCCAGTTTGCAACTTTTCCTCCCAAATCAACCATAATAATTTTATGCAGCAGACACAGTATTGAGGAAATACCAGACTACAGCTGAAATAGCTTCAGCAAAAGCCCTTTCAAAACAGATCCAACTCTTGGGTGTTTCTTTGGGTGCACAGGGAAAGGGAAAGGGAAAGGGAAAGGGAAAGGGAAAGGACCCTGTTTTTATGGCAAAAGGTATGCCAGTTCTATGCATTAGAAGTTTTGAAGCAGAACCATTTGTCTCAGCACGAGAATTTTATGAGACCAGGAACAAGTAAATCTAATCCCACATTAGCTGATTTCCAGTAGGAGCAGTTGTGTCCTGACCCAGGAACTCCAATCTGCTCCACACAAGGGCTGAATGGCCCTTTAGACAAGCGGCCTCCTTGCCTACTGCCAACCACGTGCTTGGATGCTCTCCCTAGAGCATCCCACCACTGTGAAAATTCCTCTCCTACGAAATTCCTTTGCTCTATGGGAAGCAGAGAAGCATGGACTTCTCCCTTAGGCATGTGTAGTATGACATATTGAGAGACCAAAAAGATTATACTATTTTAGTACATTTTCTCTCCTTTTCATTTTTGAAGCAGGAAACAGCCCTGGTGGGATTTGCAGGGAAGCTGAACTGCAAAAGTGGCTACAAAAAGGGGAGCAAGTCTCTGTTCCTCCTCCCAAGGTGGGAGCAGCACAAGTAGCAGGCAGTGATGAGAAGGCAGAACCGAGAAAGCCTCAAAGATCTAAAAAAGAGCACTGAACTTCTCCAGAAGACAGGAGCGAGGCAACGAAGGGATGAAATGCTGACATTGCTGTACCACACCCTGCCAGGGACTGAGGAGACAGCAGGGTGGGAACAGCCAGAGAGAGGTGCAGGTGACAGGCAGGGACAGGACACAGGGATGGGGAGAAGGTGACCACCACATTTCTGAAGCAGTGGGGGGAAGTGTCAGGAATCCAATTAGCAAAATAAACAAAAGGATCTTAAATTAAAAATAAATTGCCACCTGGAATTATTTTAAGCCCAGGTGCCAGAATTGATCAGGTAATTCAAAAAGAATAAAGAAATGAAGGGTGAAAGGAAAGATTGCCAGCTAGGATTTATAATGAGTATCTTGAGCTGCATGAAGAGACTTCCTGCTCTACATCTTATTCCTGGACTTCAGCGAGTGGCACAGGCTCGTGGAGCACATCCCGGATGACTCCAGCACCCAACCACCCCACACTTTGCACACAGGCAACTCCTGACTGGCCTCTCCTAGTGCTGATTGCCAGGCTCCCTGGGCACGATGCACACCAGCAGCTTCCCACACACTGCTTTTCCAGAAAGGCCAACAAAGCTAGAACAACTTTCTTCCAAGAAAGCCATGCAAAACCTCATGAAATTTGTCTAGATCTCATAAAATAAAACCACTTGAGAATGTTTTTTGAGAAGCTAGGAATAGAAGGTCTACATTTTAAATCAACTGAGCATCTCTTTGCAACACAGTAACTAGTTTACCAGAAAGTAATCTTAGCAGTATTAGACATTCAATATCACAAAAATCAATGTAAAATAGAAGAGACAGTCTCCTGCGGCCATATTTTTAAACAGCAAAAAGACAGAAGAATTACCTCAATAAATTTGCCTGGGGCTAGTTGCATTTTTATCACAAACATGACTGGGATCCAGATGACTGAGCAGGCCAGCATCAGCCACCCGAGCACCATGGACCAGCCTGGGTAGTGGTAAGCTCCGTAAGTCATGGGTTCCCACTGGTAAAAACTGAAGCAGAGAATAAACTGGGAACAAGAAAGGAAAACAATTAAGTTTGAATAAGCAAAACAAGCCTGCTATGCAACAAAAGGTGGGTATACACACACAGAATTGGTGTAGATGGAATACAGATAAAAGCACATACACCTAAGGCAGGTTGCTGCCACAAGCTGTAATAAATGGGTCAGAGCCTGAATCTAATGAGTTTCAAGTAAATCTTGCAAAATCCCACAAAAATCACTGTATTTGTGCCAGAATAATTGAAATTAGAATCTTGTCCCTAGAGTAACATGCTTTATTACATGGTCTATTGGCAGTTTTACCTAATGTGATTATGCTAAGTTACTCCATTTCACTGACTGTATGAACAGCAATACATCTGCTTACATTTGTGCATAATTCAGTAACTTTTGGGAAATGCCTGTGCTTGCAATAATTGCACACAGAAGATTTATAGAAGTATAACTAGGTGAAGGCACATATAAAAATGATCAGCTTTAGTTCCAGAGATGTGGAGTCTAATGAAAGTCTAATATTAGGCTATCCAAATGTATCAAATATTAGCTTTACAGAGGCAATAATAGAAAAGAATTCATTGCTTGGTTTTGCTTTGTCTGTTTCCATTGCATAAAAATTGAATTATGACTGATCAGTGTCAATTTATTTCTCACTGTAAGTTCACTAAATATTGCATTCGGAGGGAACAAGAACGTGCAAGTTTGGAGAGTAAACATGGTCAGTTCAAATTTGTTTTCCTTAACAAACAACATAATTTCCTATTCCCTGGTTCTGATTACTGACAGTAGCTACGAGCACAAGTCTGATTAGTAAAGGGTCTGAGCAATTTGCAGAAAAGCCTTACAATTCCCTTCAGAAGTATAAGACAGGGTCTGAGGCAGCATCTTGAAAATAACCACTGTGAAAAAAGAGGTAAAAGAATCCCATGTGCTCATGCCTTCATTTTTAACAAGGTCACCAAGAGAAGAGAAGTACTATTGATTTCAGCCTAAGACTATAAACTGGACTGTGTCTTCAAACTTTTTAAAAGTGATTTGCAAACTACAGCCATACATTGTCACAACCAAACAACAAGTAGTTAAGATAGATCTACCTGATTTTCATGCGCAGCAATATTGTAGTGCAGTGAAGACAATTGGTAAAGAAAATCTATGCAAGAAAAGTAGATGACCTTCATTTTACCCATTGGAGAAATTATTATCACCATAGAAAATTTCATTTCTTCACAACCCGTCACTTTATTGAGCTCACCAAAACTCAGTGGTCCCTTCACACAGGTATTCCTGTCTGCAAAACCTAGACCTTTTCCAGTTTTCAGAAAAAAATCTCCTCATTCCTGAATTAACACTACTGAAAAGAAGTTATTAGCTTCATCCAGTGCATTTTTCTTCCTCCTCCATGAATAATAAGATTTGCCAAATCTTACTCTGCACTAAAGAACAGCACAGAACTTCCCAGCACATGAGCTGAAATATAGTTTCTCTGGAAGGAGTGACTGCAAAGGACTGGAGAGTCACTGCTTTGCTTCTTCACCTGCCAGCTGAGCTCATACTTACTGTTTTAAAATGTGTGTCTTTTCAGAAATTCCAGAAACTTTTCTTATCTTGTACCTAAACAGCTAAAAATACTCACCCAGAGAAACTCTGGCTGCCCCATCCCTGGAAGTGCTGAAGGCCAGGTTGGATGGGGCCCTGAGCAACCTGGTCTCGTGGGAGATGTCCCTGCCCGTGGCAGGGGGGTGGAATGAGATGAGCTTTAAGGTCCCTTCCAACCCCAACCATTCCATGATTGTGTAAATTGTAGGAACTATTTAGCACTGCTGTGAAATGAGGAGTATTTAAAACTCTATACAAATACAGGGTCTTACTGCACCTGTGGTTCTGTCTTGAGAACTTCCAGGTGGGGGGTACGTGCTCTCAAACAGAGAATGCTGGTGAAAGAAGGCTCTGTTGTTTTGTGCCGATTTGTCAAGCTGAAAGCTTTTGAAATAATTATTTCATTCTTGTGTCAAAAAAGTGATATGTGTTTGCAGATTTTATCTGCACTTAGGTTAAAATGTAAAGGAAGTACTGTATTAGAAACCTAGATGGCAAGTGTAGATATAGTTATTGGATTTGTACCCCTGGACTTGAAAAAACTTTCTTCGCAATGGTGAAATTGAGAATGTGACATTTTTTGATTAAATTGAGACCTAAACGTGAGGTAAATACTAAGTAAGTCTGAAGGAAGGTGTTGGGGAGGAAATGAAAATGGAAGAGAAATAGGAAGAATAACAAAAGTAAACCAAACACGCTCTGGTTTTGCACTTCAGGGCTCCTTTCCTTCCCCTGGGCCCGCAGCGCCATCTCCCGAGGGGATTTGGGGACCGGAGAGTCCCGCTCCTCCTCTCCTCTTCTTCACTCGCGTGTCCACCTCAACCTTTCCAAAGCATCCCTCTTACATCAGTTTATGTGTCAATAAAATGTTTTTTTCCCTAGATCAGTCTGACAGCAGACAGGAGGATCATGTCTTTTCCCTGTGCATACATAAATATCACTCACACACACACAGACATACACATACATATAAATAAAATAATCCATAATGCTGCTGAGCAATGGTGTGCCATGCCAGCATTTTGCATGGCCAGGAATAAGCCACCATTTTCCTGGTTGACTCACCATCCCTCTCCCATGAGAATGTTTCTACTACATACCCACAGCAAGAGCACATGCATTGTGTTTAAGTATCTGCATCCAAGTTCTGACTACTAGCACCCAGAAGCATCATATGAACAATAATGAACATACAACAACAAAACTCTTTGGAGAAGACATTAATTTCTTTTTTTCTTACTGTTAAAATAGTTGGGGTCACAAATGCCCAACAGACTCTCCAGAATTTACTTGGCTGGAATCCAATCATCATTTCTATATCTTCACAAAATCTTTGCAATCCTGTAAACGGCAAATGGAAAAGCAATTAGGTGTGAAAGAAACCAGCTGCAATCTGCAACAGAGCTCTGGTGCCCTCTCTTGTGTCTAAATACAAAAACTAACTCCAACTTTTTGGTTGAACACTTCCATGGAGGATCTAACTACACCGTAAAAAATGGGACTAATAGGGTGGGAACCATTCCAATAAAATATTTCCTTTTAAGGATTAAAGTAATTGAGCTTTTAGACTGAGATTAGATGTTTAGTATGTTCTGTGTTAAAGCATTAATAATGTGTACTGAGCAGCTGCAATTATTTGTCTCTTTGTTTTATTTCCCTGTGAGGATCAGCCTTATTAATATCTGTATACCTGCTTCAGCACAGGCAATATTTCAGCTTCTCTCTACCTGCTACATGACTGGATTACAACTGTATCCCTCAGCACTGAAACTGGTGATATCTGGTTATTTTTCACCTGATACATAAGCGATATTTAAAATTGCTAGAGAGCACCTGCAAGTATTTTAAATTATATTCAATGTTGTCCGAACAAAAAGATCAACTGAGATGTTAGCTCTTCAGATTATTGTATTGATTGCATCTATAAAGTTACTAGAGTTAATAAAACATGCAAGATTGGAAAATGGTATTTCAGCCACTCTGCAGCTCCTTCCCTGGCCATGCCATGTGACAGGAAAAGGTGTGCTGGTCAGCAGCTGCTATTCCCTGTTGGTAATTTAGCAATTAGTAATTTCATTATTAGTAATCTTTCTGAAAGCAATAAAAACAAAACTAAAATTGATTCCAGCTTTTCTAATTGCAATAAGAAGAGAGAGGTCTGCGCTCATCTGTCACACAAATGTTAAAAATTTGAGCCAATTTTATCTAAATTTTGCAAAGCATTATTCTGCAGCATTTTGTCTAACTTGCATGATGTGGGGAAAGCTTAAATACTGGAGAAGAGGCATTGAGTAAGGGAAGAAATACTTGGAACAAAAGTAATAAACTACTTTATTTCTTATTGTATAGAGTCAGCCGCTGCAGCTGCCGAGTATAAAAAGGGATAATCCCCAGGCTTGATCCACCTAATTTGGAAGCCTTTCTGTTGATATCAAGGAGGAATAAATCTATCCACCTGATTGTTCCAAGAATTAAGAAGGTAAAAGAATAGCACTGGTTCATCATTCAGTGCCTTGTGATGCAGCTTGAAGAAAGGAGTGGGGCTGGATATTTGGCAGCCCTGAAGGCCCAGCCCAGGGGGTGAGCACAGAGTAACCCAGCTCAGGTTGTGAGAGAAAAGCTAAGGAATCATGTTATGATAAGGAATAGGGAAAAAACCAAACAAACCAGAAATTAAACAAGAAAATGGTACCTCAAGGACTGTATTTAGGGAATGGGAAAAAATTAAAAACTGCAGTGGATGTCAGATCAGAAAACTGAGCCAAGGTGACCAAGAGGTCACTTTTTTTTTCTGTTATGGTAACTTTTTTCCCTCTTTTTCTCTTGTCTACTGACTACCACAAGGGTTCTTCTTCAGAAAGCCTCTTCTCTGTAAAATACATGTAAATTTTGTGACCCATGGAATCACTGTACTGCAGCATCAGTCTGACTCGGGTCCTTCTCTATTTTGTAATAGAAGTTTGTATGTCTGGACAAAATGTAGCCTCCAAGGTCATTGTGTGACGGACCTGAAAGGAGATTTTTGCTGAAAGTGACACATTTTTCCCTGTGTTTTATTTACCTGTGCAGCACCTGCAGCAAGCGTGAGGGAGATGCTCACACAGCAGCCAGCCCTGTGCTGTGCAGGGAACAAAGATGGTCTTAAACTAATTGCAGCAGCGCAATGTGCAGGTTGATGGGTATTTCCACAAAGTTTAAATCTCATTTAAAGTGTCTACTTCAGCCACACTTGCTGCTGCAAAGGAGGGATTCCTAACTGGATAATTACCAGGGGTTTCTGCCTCCAAACTTCATGCAACCTTCATGTAAACCTGCACAGATTTGTTTGAAACTCCAATTAAAAAAAAAAAAAAAAAGATCCTTTTTGGAATGGTCAGTAGATATTCACAGTTTAAAGCACTCTTAAATATTAGTAGTTCAGGAGTCAAATGCATGCAAACAGATAAAGGAATTACACATGACTTTTCACTTTCCAGTGAAAGTTCCACAGAAAAAATGCAAAGGATATTTTAGTTAACATTTTTTTTCCAGATCTTAGTAAATCTGATCTCCCTCTCGGATCAGTCAGGCCTGCTGAATAACTTCGAAAATAAACAACACATGATATTCCATACCTGATTTTTCCCTCTCCAAAGTAGAATGATGAATTCATAAGAGCTGAGATACAAAACCCATTAAAAAGGAGACTGCGAACCTAGCCAGACAATTACTTCACTATTCTGCTACAGGAAAAATGTTCAAAATTACTAATGTTTTCTACAAATACACAGCAGCAGTTACCACTCACTCGGACAATGAACCTTTGCAAAAACAAACTGTCAAAAAACAGATCTGGAAGGAGCATGAACAAAGTTACCATCATATTTTCAGTTTCCAGCAGTTTTTTGCTCAAACAGAGGGATTTTTGTCTTTAGCTTCATGCTACAAAATGCAACAGCAGGAATAACACTGATGATTAAATTAATATCCCCACCTCTAAACTGCTCTTTACTAATCATTCATCATAATCTGAACCACTGGGGAATAAAGATCTAAACCAGCATGTGAAATGAAAAGGTGCATTTGATTGGATTATGGAACACTGACTCTATTGAAAAATAAGTGATCACAAGGAAATAACCACGTGTGTCTCTTTTTAATTTAAAAATCTCAGCAAGTTCAGCAAGCAGAACATGTAACAAGAAGTAAAGACAAATTTATTTCATCATAAAAGCACCTGCCACTGTTGTGCCAACCTGCTTGTCATGAAGAGTACAAGTACACAGAGAAAGATATCAGTGGAGTGTAAAACAGCAGTTGTCAGACCTTGAAAATATATTATGCCAATTTTAAGCACTGCTTGAAGGAATATAACCAGAGCAGCAGCTTTGCTTGTATTTACAACAAACAAATCACAAATGTACAAGATGTATTTCTATGAACAGTGCTTACAAAAGTAACTTTGACACAGTAGAAGTAGCTCTGGTACATTAGTCAAACAGGTAATGATTGTAAAGTAAATCTTTCCTTTTTCATTTAAAAGATTGGAAGCTCCTTAGTCTAGCAAAAGGTTAATGCCAGGGAACAGTCTTTGAAATAGATTATAGCAAAGGCTTTACCAACAGCTGTTGATGAGCAATCAGTCGTACAGAAAGCAAAGAAAGAATGATTTGTAATTTTTCAAATCTTTTCCACATCTGATTACACTAAAGTAATAGCTAATTAAAAAAGCCTTCTCCTCTATTCAGGTCCTTCCTTTGCAGAGCTATTACTATTTCTGTATTATTTTATGTTTTAAGGGATACTGAAATTGCTGGGCAAAGCAGACACTGGCCAGAGCAATTTTTTCTTCCAAACCTAATAAAATGTCATTCCACAAAGGCTGGTTTGCAGTGCTTCTGCCACACAGTGTTCAGAGGAGGAACAGAGCCAGTACGTACTCCCTATTTACCTTCATCCTTATTTAAAATCATGCAGAGGAAAGAAATTTTACAGATTTAAGTAGTTTTTAAAATATTAAAAATATTTTAAGTACAACATTTTTATCTTTCACACTGATGACAGTGGTTTTAAAGGCAGCAATCTTTGGCACTGACCAGGTGATGCTGTCGATGCTGGTGGCCAGAAAGAGTGAAAATATCTAGTACAGTGTTGTTCAGGCATGCTGTCAGCAAAGTGAAGAGGAGAAGGAAGGCAAAAGAATCCCCAATAAACCCTTAAACTCTTCTTAAGCCTCCCTACTCATCATCTCTTACGAAATTTTATTGATTTTGGAGAAGCTGGGTTTCATTTCATTCCTGAAGTAACTCTAATTGAATTACTTACATTCCAGGGACATAAAAAAAAAGCCAAGAATTTTGATCAATCAAAACATGGCTGGCCTAAATCAACTTTTCTCTCTGTATTTTGAATTTTTCCATCATATTCTGCAACATTTCCTGACTAGGTCATGTCTTGCTTAGCAGCCAATCTCCCAGGCATACTCACTGAATTTGATGTCAGTGGAGGTAAAACACACTGCTGAATTTCCATGAAATTAGAGAAAACAAGGAAGGGCTGATTCCCTGTCCTGTCTATAGCATTTATTTCTCAAGCAAGAGTACCAAATTCTGCATGATTTGAAAACTGTACTCTATTTTAAAGCACTCATGTTACAGAGTGGACTCCGCAACACAGGCAGATAGAAGTATTTGGTGAAAAGGACCAGAACCCAAGGTCATGCTTCAACACAAGCACCTTCAGCAGAACATCTTGGATTTTTATGTCTAGCTGATTAAACTGTATCATTCATTCCTGTCCACAGCAATAGCAGAAACAGCCTTACACTCCAGGCATAAATTAATCATCTGGAATATGGGAAGATCTTCACATTTCCAAGAATCAGTCTCCTGAAAACACAGGGCAAGTTTGGGAGCACATCACTGGCTGGTATCAATTGTTGTAACTACAGCAGCTTTGTGGGAAGTGCACTGTTCTACCCTAACTGAGAATCTTCCTCACAATTTAATGTACATAAACATGGATCAATAGAACTGGTGTTACCACAGTGGGTAATTAATCATTCTGAGTAGCTGCACAGTCTTGAGTCTATGTTATGGACAAAGAGGAAAAAGGGAAGGTTGGATGTAATCATGGAAAAAAAAGCCTTCAAAAGTTGTTAAATGCTATGTTGGATTTGCAGAGACAGGTTTTGGTAGCAGTGGGGTGCAGGGGTGGCTTCTGCGAGAAGCTGTAAAAGCTTTCCACGTGTCTGGCAGAGGCAATCCCTGGAAGCTGCAGGACAGACCCACTAATGGCCAAGGCCAAGCCAATCAGGAATGATAGCAACATCTCTGATAATGGATTTGAAAAGGATAAAGAAGTTATTGCACGAGGTTATTTCAGCAGAGAAGAGAGGAGTGAGAATATGTGAGGGGAACAGCCCTGCAGACACCCAGGTCAGTGCAGAAGGAGAGGCAGGAGCTGCTCCAGGTGCTGGATCAGAGATTCCCTTGCAGCTATGTCCCTGCAGCACATGGAGGGCCACAGGGATGCAAAGATCCACCTGCAGCCCATGAAGGAGCCCACACCAGGGCAGAGGGATGCTCAAAGGAGGCTGTGAACCTGTGAGAAACCTGTGGGAGCAGGGTCCTGGCAGGGACCTGCAGACCTTTGGAAAGAGAAGCTCACACTGGAGCAGGTTTCCTGGTAGGACTTGAAGGACTGCATCCATGGAAGAGTGACCCACGTTACAGACATTCATGGACAACTGCTGCTCATGAAATGGACTCATATTAGAGAAGTTCATGGAGAACTGTCTCCTGTGGGAGGTACCCCACGCTGGAGCAGGGGCAGGACTCTTCTCCTGAGCAGCAGCAGGAACAACCTGTGATGAACAGACCATTACCCCCATCTCCCTGCACTTCTGTGGGGAGGAGAGAGAGCTGGGAAGGAGGGAGGGGTGGGGGTAAGATGTTTTAAGATTTATTTTATGTATCATTATCCTGCTCTGTTTTCCTTAGCAATAAATGAAATTAATATCCCCAAACTGAGTCTGTTTTGCTCATGACAGTATTTGTTGAGTAGTCTGTCCCAGTTCTTATCTCAACCCATGAACATCTGTTATATTTTCTCTGCCCTGCCCAGTTGCAAAGGGCAGTGATAGAGCAGCTCTGGTGGGTGCCTTGCATCCAGCCAGGGTCACCCACTGCAAATGCAAAGACACCTCTATTGGCTCAGGAGGTCTCTGTCCCTAAAACTGTTGAAGCACAAAATCATCCCTGGAAAGGTGTCATCAAATGTTTGGTCTGTTCTCATATCTTTGAGCTGTTGATGGAAAATGACATGAGATT
Organism: Vireo altiloquus; assembly: GCA_013396875.1. Lineage (NCBI taxonomy): Eukaryota > Metazoa > Chordata > Aves > Passeriformes > Vireonidae > Vireo > Vireo altiloquus. Next base: position 647,608 of record VZRF01013122.1, on the reverse strand, counting down.
ATGTGAGTCTTTTGAATGCATTTAAAGGTATCCTGAAGTCCTGCCATGCTTCTGTCCAAAATAAGAGAAATCTGCGGCTTTTTATTATGAAGAAAAATTACTCCTTTCCTTAAGGATTTCACTTTATCATATGCTAAAATGTTTCTTCAACATAGGCTGCCCAATAACAATGTTTTTTCTTACCGTAGATATAGGAAACTCCAACAAGCTCAAAGATGGCAATAATGACAAGAGAGTAAGAGGCTGCGTAAGTGTCCACAAGCTGTAACATATACATTCCACCCTGAGGAAAGAAAGATAAAAGATTACTGGTGGCATTGAGGCAGGCAGATTGGAGAGGAACAGGACCCAAGTAAGCATCCAAACTTTGACTGGACACAGGCTCATACTGTGCTATAGCTTCTTCCTTCTGGCTGAATGAATATCAAATCCAACAAGAAAAAAGCAGAGGTACATCTGATTCTGGTATCTAGGACAGCATGGCAAGACTTTGAATTCAGTTCTTAAAGATTAAGGAGTGAACTGTGATCAGACCTTCCACCTGCAGTGTCTCCAACCACATAATACCATGTCAAAAGCAAAATCACCATTGAAAGCAGAACTACCATAATAATGAGTCCAGTTCATCTGTTTAAAAAAGATTTAATGTCTTGTCTTCATGACAGAGTTAAGCAGCATAATTCAAGGACTGAATCCATCCTGGGCTTTAGAACAATGAAGTTGGGCTGGTAGTGATGAGGTAAGGGGGAAGAAAAAAAATAGGGGGGAAAGGATAGATAAAATACTAAGATTTTGTGCATCTCATCTTGAAATTGATGAGTTTAAAATGCTGGTGGTATTAGTGGAGAGAAGATACTGAAGATTGTCATTGGTAGATGGGAATTCTATCACCGTTAACTCCACAGTTTGCCAAGATTATCAGTATATGTCTAATCTTGGAGGAAAGGCACCCAAAACAGGTGTGCATGTTTATATGATATTCAAATCCGGGGTTTTTTTTCCTTAATTCATAGATTGGGTTAGGTTGGAAGGATCCTTAAAGATTATTTCATTCCAACCTCCCTGCCATGGGCAGGGATATCTCCCCCTGGACCAGGTTACCCAGACATCATACAACCCAGCCTTGGACAATTCCAGGGGTGGGGCAGCCACAGCTTCTCTGGGCAACCTCTGCCAGTGCCTCACCACCCTCACATGGAAGAATTTCTTCCTGATATCTAATCTAAGCCTCCCCTCTGACGGTATGGGTTGATATACTTTGGAGATATTTGGCAAGAGAAAATCTTGAAAGTCTGATCCTCAGAAAGATTTGAACATCAGTCTTTTAAGTGTATCTGTCAGAGCATCCATTAAAAATAAAAAGAAGGCTTTCAGTCTCACTGTGTGTCATATGTGGCCAAATTCAGGTAAAGTTTTTGCAGCTTGTGCAGGAGGAAAGCAGCCACCAGAGGGGGACTGGGGACAGACAGTGGTGCTCAAAGACGGTGTCATTACCTGAGTGATCATAGGAAATCCCATGATGAAGAAGGACACGCAGCACCCAAGAGTGAACAGTGCCTTGTGCGTGCGTAAGTACTTGGGAAACTCATCTGACACAGAGGTCACGATGGTCTCGATGGTGGCGAACTGAAAGACAAAATGAAGGCTTCATTTCAGTGCACACAAAGTGGTCCAACTGGATAAAAACAATGGAAGAAAGTATGTTGAGTCCTAGGTGTTAAATGCTCAGATGGCAGCACCAAAGCTCTGCAAAAATGATGACCATTGATGGCCTTACTTCATTTCTCTTTCTTCATGACTCACTGCCCCCATGGGAAAGAGAAATTAATGGCAGACAAATAAATAGGAAAACAAATAAATAGGAAAATCAAAAGGAAAATAATGGGACACAAAAGCAGCTTACCATTGTGTCTAATCCAAGAGTTAGAAGCATCAAAAAGAATATTATAGCCCAGAAGGGAGAGAGGGGCAGCCTAGTTAAGGCTTCTGGGTAAACCACAAAAGCAATCCCAGGACCTAGAAACAAGAAAAATAAAGGTTATCAGATGCAATCTTTCGTATTTACAGAAAGACTTAAGCATTACAGAGTTTAGCCTTACCTGATTAATTTCTATTTACACTGTCAATTTCAAATCACTTACTCCAACTTTCCAAGCAGAATACATATTCAACCAGTATACCAACACACTGATCCAAATTTTAAAAAAAATTAGCAAGAATTGCAGCCATGTTTCTGTCCTGCTCTGATCACAGTGATCAAATTCCTGTCACTACCCTGCCAATTATCAACCCATGGAAAACACCCACACGTCAGTGCTACAAGGATGAAGGGAAATGCAAATACTCCTCTTCAACTTACTGCCATGCTGCTAAATGAGGAGATAATATAAAAGATGCTCAGACCTGATACCAGACAGAAGATAATAAGTACTGCGATTCTAAAAAAATCCACAAGAAAATTTGAAATAATGCAGAACGAAAGAAATAAGGAGATGGAATATTTTGAAGCCTAAATATGGAATTTTCCAATTTTGTTGTTGTTGTTGTTTGATATATTGGGCTTTAGTTTCTGTTTGCTTTAAAGAAAATGTATTTTTATAAGTGCTTATATTTGCCTGGGAGCAAAGGCTGCAGGGCTGTGGTGGCAGCATTACAGTAGGTGGCACTTCTTCTCCACTTATCCCAGCTAAAGGAACGCCCACTTCAGGCACTCTGAAAGATGCTCCCTGCCAGGTGAGATACAAATGAGAGCCAAGTTGTCCTCCTGCCAAGGGAATGGGGTCCCCACTCGCTCTGCCCTGGACATTTCTAATTTAGATCCTTGTACCCCAGTTCCTCCAGCTGCACATGCTGCTTCTTTTCAAGAGAGAACTACTGCTTGCTTGTGTACTGAGAAAAATTCAGTTTCAGCAGCATAAAAATCATCTCCTTGAGCAACTTGTGAAGTGCTTGGGGTTTCTTCTAAACAAGAGTCAAATACAGGAGTTAAAACACAGTAAAAAACACTCAGGCTGCTGCCTTTAAAATGTGCTGCAAAAAATTACTTTTTGCATGTAGAACTACTGTTGTATTTACAAACACCTCTTTAATCTCTTGGTTAAAGATTTCTTCTTGATTATTGGAGATAAGGGCTCTGTTTACACTCACTGCCTGTATATATAAATTTTATTAAGTCTCAGAATAAGGGGTTCCCATTAATCACACTTTTAGGAAAAGTTAAATCACAGAATATGAAACTGCACATCTCCATGTCTGCCCCTCACAACTCCTAAATAACACATGCCTGGTAGCATCCAACCACAGGACAGCAGTCACAGGGAGGCTGGCTCTCATCCTTTCCATCTTTGGAGACTTAGGTTGGTATGAACTCCTTATAAAATTCTATTAAAGCCAGGAAAACTCCAAATATTTTATATGTGTTAAAATTTAAAAGGTCAGATGAACTTCCATTTTAAATTACTAACATTTTTCAACTGCACTGTTCTTAATCAAAGAGTAGAAAAAAAAGAGATTGTTCTATCTTTCCCTCCCTGGTGTTTTAATTGTTCATTAGATAGATGAGCTTTTCCTGAAAAGAAGATTCTAAATGAAAAAAACATACTATGTTTTTCAGATTAATATTTTAGGAGGGAAAAAAAAGGAAAAATAAGGGAAAACACCCCTTCTTATTTCCATTGACATTTTCATTCAAGGTTTTGAAAACTTGAAGGGAGATTATGTTTCATCATCATTTTGGATTTTTTCTCCTTCACTGCAAAAAGAAATACAACTTCAGAATTAAAAAAAAAAAATCAGGCAATGACAAGAGCTGGTTCTTTTCACCAATTCTTGAGTCTGCTTTTTAACTATGTTTATGCAGTGCACTACCTCAATCCACAATTATCTTTAATCTTCACTCTCTTCCTATTGCAAATTCATCTTCTATTACTTCATTAAATTTTCTTTCCCTCTGTCACACAGAGTAGCAAAGCCTCACCCTCATGAAATAATTTTAAATGATCTGAACAGGCTCTTACAAATGCACTCACAGCTGTTTCCACACCCCTGGAACAGCTGGGAACAGAGATCTCCAGCCTGGCACTAGTTGCTCACTCCAAGACCACCAGCAAGCACTCAGCAGAAAAGGGTTTTTGACCTCCTGTGCTGAATATTTCACCATCTCCAGGGAGGTGCACCAGCTAAGCCAAGTGTTCCCTCCACCATCCTTGACAGTCATATCTCTCATCCCACCTTTCTCCGTCTCCTTGGAGCTTCCAGTGCAGCTTCACTCAAGCACAGCATCTTTGGCTCTAACTCCTCTATATACTTTGGGTGAGTGCAGTGTGGTTTAGATTTTGGGGCTGCTTTTGTTTGTTTGTTTGTTGCAGAATGGAGTTAAAGTCTAAAATAAAAATTTTTATGTAAACATTAGTCCTAAAAACTCCTACAACTCCCTGACAGGAGGGTGCAGCCAGGTGGGGTTGGGCTCTGCTCCCAGGGAACCAGTGACAGGACAAGAGGACACAGCCTCAAGCTGCACCAGGGGAGGTTCAGGCTGGAAATCAGGAAGACTTTTTTCACTGAAAGGGTTGTTAAACTTTGGAGTGGGCTGCTCAGGGAGGTGGTGGAGTCCTCATCCCTGGACTTGTTCAAGCAACGACTGGCACTTAGTGTTATGGTGTAGTTAGTGTAGTGATGCTCAGCTCTACCAATTAAGACCTTTCAGATCCCCACTAATGACCAAGATCACTAAACAAGATGTTCTAATCAGTTTTTCAGAAATGTTTTACTTCTCCATGGAGACATCTCCTTGCTCCCCACAGTTTAGAAGCACAACCCACCCCTCACACCAGATTTCTCACACCCTCCTCTCTTCCAAAATTCCCACCACCAGAGATAACATTTACCTTGAAGAGGATTTGACAAACAGCAGCAGAGACAAATGAGAAAGCCAGTAATCCTTTAGACTATATGAAGGGACAATTCCAACCTGCCCTCCATTGGTTATTTGCACAAAGAGTTAGAATGAGTCTCAACTTCCTTCCTTCTCTTATCAAATGGGCGATTAAGAGGCTTTAACAAAAATCGTGACTTTCCAGAGTATCTTCTCCTGTACAAAAAGGCCTTCATGAGGCTTACTAATCCACACCAGTTTGAAGCCATCATTCCCCCCTCCAATACCAATGTTATCATTAATAACAGAGCTGGAAGTACCATGGGGTGCCTGCCTAAGTAATGAAATGCCAGTGAGCCCTACCTTGGTCTGCCACGGCTTCAATATTCACTTTGAGTTCGTTTGCCATGAAGCCAATAACTGAGAAGATGACAAAGCCTGCAAATATGCTTGTGGCACTGTTGGTACACGTGACTATCAATGTGTCCCTGCAAAGAAAACACAAGAAGCTTGTTGGGACACACACAAGGAAGGTTTTGTGTATATTATTCAGGAGTCTCTCATGAGCACACACATCTTGTGGGGATGCTGGTGAAGGCACAATTTATACTCATCAGGTGCATTAGATGCTGATCAGAGAGCATGGAAGGCTCCACAGCACCACCAGTAATCAGCTCTGCAAGCTTCCATCACCCATGTGCCATGTAGGAAACACAGGCAGTGCAGGAGGGCAAGCATGTCTGCTCTTGGACTCTCTGAAGAAGAGAGGCAGTCATGGTGACATGATTTGTAACACATTTTTTAACTCTTTGCCTCATGAGGGCGTCTGCTCACTATATTAGGTATGGACTGACCACTGCTGTCCAGGTGAGACGATTTTTGTCTGTATCCTTCTTGTACTCATACCCAAAATTTCAGGATTAAGCTTTCTATACCTTGCAGAACTCACTCAAACACTTTCCTGTCTATAGAGGGAGGATCCCTTGGTACATTTTTCCATTGTTGTTATTGTCAAGGGAATCTCAAGAAATCCATAGCTGAATGTCTTACTGTGCTGGTTATGTCAAGACTTGATAGGAAAGCAGCCCTTATGAACCTCATCCATAGTTATTACATTCTTAATAGGATTTTTTTAAACAATATGTGTGTTCAGAGAACTTGCCCATAAACTACTGCAAATTCAGAAAAATCAGGTCACTCACTTTAAATGTTTGGGGGTTTTATGTTGGCTAGAATTGCTTATTCCTACTGCTGTTCGTCTGTCAGGAACAGAATGAAATACAACCTGAAAAGCTGTCAAAGAATCTCACTGAGCTGGCAAAATTCTAGAATTTCCAACAGACTATCTCTCAACAGGAAGGATTTTGTTAATTCTTTGGGTCTGCAGAAGAAAAATAACAATGTGCTGTTTGGAATCATCATGTGTCAACCTTCTTCCAAAACCTAGATAAGTTTGAAATATTTCAGGTATTCATTATGAAGTCAATTTATGTAAATTTATTGCAATTATAGATTTTTGACTATGTTTAAAATTAATGTGTAACTGAAAAGTACAATTGCAGTATTAAAATGTAATTAATATAAAAATTGAAAGAGAAAATAGTCATGCTTCATTTCAGTATTCGAGGTTGTGTTGTAAAATTAAAACTATTAGAAGTAACTAAGCCTTTCTAATTACTTCTACTTCAGTCTCCCATATCCCTCCCTAACACAGGTAAAGGATGTATTTGGTATTAGAACTGTAAGATTTTTATACTTCATTACCACGCAGTCCCTTCAAATTTTTCATTAACCTCTTCCAAACTCCACAAAACATTTTTAAGTTAATGCAGAAAGGTAGTATGATGCTTCTGTCATTTTTTGCCCTGATATTCTGATTGTATTCATTCATTAACAGAAAAAAATCACAGTCCAGAAACAGCATTTTCACAAATAGACCCAAAGGATTGCTGGGTGGGACTTACTGAGTATGCAACATTATTACTTTTCATCCATATTTTGGGATAATAGTATTAAATTCCTTTTGAGCGCTAGTAAAAATGTTTCAAAATTCCTTTTTAAAATCCTGATCAAGTATCTTTTTAAAGTTAAGTATTTTGTATTGTCTACTTGGAAGTCATAGGATATGGCAGTGGAAATCCCAAGGAGTGTTTGCTTTGAAGTCTTGGAAAATCTGGGAAAGATTTTGAGCATCCTCTTGGGTGAGTCCCTGTGCATGCTGCTGGCTGTCCCCAATAAGCACCTCTGGCACTGCAGGAAAGGTTTGGTCCAGACTGGCTTTAAAGACTGTACAGTAGCAGGCAAGCACTCCACTAATGCTACTTGCTTTTGTGTTTTCTGTCTGCAGACATTTTACCTGCCAGGCTTTTGGATGAAAAACTATACAAGGATGTTTTTCCTTGTAAAATTGCTTTCAGTGATTTCAAATAAAAGTGATTTCAAATTTCACAACATGAAATAACTTTATACATATAAAACCACAGTAAGAGTAATTGGAAAAAAAAAAGAACATTTAGTAGATGTAAGAATCACATATATGGAAGCTGCAAGTTTCACAAAGCAAACTTCAGCCCACTCTACACACAGGCTGTCCCTCAGCAGAGGCTGCCAAGTGACTCTGTTTCACTGCTCACAGCTCTTGGCACTTCCCAGATTGCCCTTCAACCTCAACCTCCTGATTCTGAAAATGAGGAGCCAGTAGGAACTTTAATAAGCCTAAATGCTCATCTTGAGGCTAGTAGATTAGGACCTGGGGAGAAGAGAAAATACACAAAATCAAAAATGGTTAAATGTAAACAAAACCCACACCCAAATAAAAAAGGAAAGAAAAAGAATGGAAACAGAGGAGAGAAAAAGAGGAAAGAAAAAAAAAGAGGAGAAAAAAAAAGGACAAGGGAAAAAAAGGACAAGGGAAAAAGTCAAGATATGAGGGTCTTACAAACCAGATTTCTGCAAGATGAAGGACAACTGGTTTTGGACAAACCTGCTTAATAAAGGAGATTTCACTCTTACAAACCTGTAACAGTTATTATGGAATTTGTTGTATGAAGAGAGTGTAATTAGACCCCCCCATGCTGCAGATAAGGAGAAGAAAATCTGAGTGGCAGCATCCTTCCAGACCTAAGAAGGAAAGAAAATAGCATCAGCTTCAGGAAAGAATGTTAGAAAGTTCAGTAACACTATTAAATATTGCTGTGAGGGGATTAACACTTAATTGCTTTGAATTAACTTCAGACCAATGGATGTCAATAGAATATTTAAAAGCAAAATCCTGCCAGGAAATACATCAGGCCCATTAGATAAGGAGCACTGTTCTTGCTGAGCCCATAGAAAGGATGATATAAACCTTGCTGTATAAGGAAGACACAAATATAAAAACTATATTGTTTGATACATATCAGTTCAAATACATTCAGAAACAAAAAATACAAATCAGGAGGGAAAATCTGCATCAGATACTGATGTTTTATCTGCCAAAGAGCCCCAAATGCCAGGGGTGTTCTTTTTGGACCCTGACTTCTGG